>UXGC01000623.1:0-74862 GCA_900480045.1 Eurytoma adleriae | reverse complement strand
AACAAAAATTAATAAAAGAAGCAGCAAAATTAATTTGGAGGAAGCTAACTGCCAATCTATTGGCAGCGGTTTTTTTTAATTATTTTAATGGATAAAATTGGTTTATTACTACACTAAAATTTACTTTCGACAAAGTTTTGAATTGAGAAAATTAAATAATGTTTATAAATAAATTAATTAATTATACCCTGATCAGTTGTAAATCTTCTTTTTTGCAGTGATAATCATATACATACATTTGTCACATTATCTCATCCTTCAGTCTTATATATTTATCTTTTTAGGCTTCTATCATATAGTATAGGCACAAGGCATTGTTAGGTCACGGATCATGAACAAGGCCATCTTCATGTTTCTGTAGAAAGAAAAAAATATTTTAGTTTCTTACACATACTTAATTTATAAAGAACTTATTTTCTTTTATACTCACTTAGATCTGTTTAAATTTTTTTCAGTATCGGAATCAATCAGGGATTCAATTGAATGGGGAAGATATAGCCAGTCCGATATACATGTGCTGATAAAGCATCAGGGTCAGTAACGTTTTTGATCAACCAGCTGGTCTCATTTCATGTGCTGAAATAAATAAAAGAATTAAATAATATTCATGAAAGTAGGTAAATGTTTAATTATCTTCTCGTACTTGATTCGTTTGTGAACCATAGTAACTGAATCTATCATGAATATTAAACTGCAATTAAATCAAGAATACATTTTTTTATTAACTACAACTTTTATTTGATCAAACTGAAAAATAAATTAAATTTTAGTTATTATAAGAATTTTTATAAATTCAAGATTGTTATCTTAGAATCTCTTCCGATTGTGAAGTAGATGAATTGACTAGAGCGAATAGCTTAACAGCTAACGCAATTCATCATGCGACATGCAAGTACTTATTTATTTATTTTTTTTTGAGTAAATATAATTAATTAAAAATAATCTTTATTATTTCTTGTCAATTTAAAATTCTGCTATAGATTATAAACCATAAATACTTTTTCGAATTTAAAACAAATCGTGCATGCAAAATAGTAGGCAAATCTACACTGTGAATAAAAAACCTTTGCCCTTGACAAAAGTAAATTTTCATTTGACCGCTGGCCGAGAAGTCACTCCGCGTGAGCGGAGGATGAAAAGGCGCGGTGTCGCCTCGTGTAAGCGTACACCTTGAACTCGTTCTCGAGCGGCGACGCGGCTATTGTCGGGGCCTTCGATCTCGCGCACCGACCCCACGTCGATGCGATCGACGTGTCGTCTTGGTCGATCCGCTCGCCCGACGATGACCGAGCTGATTTTTTGGCGACGTCCGACGTGATCGAGATGATCGCGTCCCAGGAGAGAGGGGAGGGGGGAGGTCGCGCGAGGCCGTTTCGATTCGGACTAGCGACCGCGATTGTATATATGTATACTTACTGGGAGGAGAGAAGAGAGCGAGCCGCGTCTCGAATTGCCGGCGACTCCAGGGGGGAATCGCAGCTCGAAGCCTTCGTTACACGATGTTGAGAAAGGCTGCGGCAGCTCTCTGCTGGCGGTGGAAAGACTTCCCCGAAATTCGATATCGATGCACTACTGCACCTGTAAATTTTATGAGATTACAGTAACTACGTCACATTGCAGCACTTTTTCTTTGTGAAGAATTTTCAAAAAAAAGTTACTATTTACTTGCACAACATCGTCGTGTCAAAAGCCAAACTTAATTTTATAATCGCGAAACGAACAAAATATTTTGTGATATGTCGATTGAAATGCCTTTTTTATTTTAAATAAAAAGAAAAAAATATTGGGTTCGCGAGTCAATTACACAATACTTGAGATTACTCTTTTATCTCTTATTTTTAATATTGAATTTATATTATTAATTTGCACTAAAAAGATCGCGTACGCGTTATACATTCCGACGCTTATCCGTTCTTGCGGAAACTGGCAAAGGTGGCGTCAACACGCGGCCGCGCGCTTTTTCCTGGAACCTATAGGTATAGGTATACACCGTTGCTTCTTTTCTCGCGCGCGTTTTTTATGATAGCGGATGTTTCGACTTTTTACCTTTAGCAAACGTTTTCTTGCCTGTTGACGTAGCCATGTTCCATGAAATCTCAAAAATAGATGCATACATATTTCGCACACAGACCTGTAATTGTCGCACTCGCGGATACTATTCTCGTACACTTTTCGGTCGCGGAGGCCTGTTGCGGTAATCTCACAATGATTTTTTGATGCCGCCGATGATACTCAGTCCCACAATTTTGATCGCACTGATGAGTCGATGAGCGATGATAAGCCGCGACGTCCTATCCAGTGTGCGGTCAGTGAGCAACTACCCTTTCGTCAATAAAAAATGGCGGCATACCACTCTGCGCAAATTCCTTTGTTCAGAACCTTTGGTGGCCACGGAGATCCGTGATAATCTTGATGTCTCCTCTAGGTCGTTTGCTTTTGATAAATTAACCTCACTGATTTGAATAGAAAACTGAATGCCGATAGGAAGCTGCGGCAGCGGACTGGCGCGCAAAACAGCGGCGTTCTTTTTACGGGCAAGATGGCTACGTTCGTCGCGTTCGGCACTGACATTGCCTCGCGGAAATTTCTTGAAGATTTTTTTCGGACTCGGAGATCGATAATTATTACATACTGTATCAGAGTAGACTACAAATTAACTCGTGGGACTGAATAACCGATTCACAATGCAAAATTAAGATGACGAGATACGTGAAACCGCGAACTTTCGGCGACGCCGGCCGGCCGGTCCGTCGGTCGCGGTCCAACTAGCAGGTAGACGGGGAGGGGAGAGCGCGGCGAGCGCGGAAAGCCGCACTTTTTGTGCGTGCTAAAAAACGAACGCGTGCAAGGCGCTGATTGGCTCTGAGAATTTTCGCGCGTCCAATCAAAACCTTTTTCCAAATTCAATAAAGGCGGGAATAATTTGAATGCGGAAATGTACTAATTAGATAAAATAATTCACCAGACACAGAAAATAATTTACCCTAAATTCATGTAATAAATTTCGATAATACATCAGTGCTAGTTCACAAAAAATAGCTCATTGTACCTGTAAAAATTATACATTTTTATTAAACTGCGCCTCTCAGGTATGCCTTATAAAGTCGCGCGTTAAAATCGAAACTGTGCAGCACCGTGTAGCCGAGGCTGAAAGCGACTCGAGGCTCGGCGCGTGCACGACGTGATTGTGTCGCGTTCCTCGGCCCCCTCCCACAGAGGCGGCCCGCCGCCTCCCGCTCCCCCGCGAAATCCGTCTTCCTCCTCTCCTCGCCCCTCTCGCTCGCTCGCGCGCGCGTCGCGCTCGCCGGGCTCGTGTTGCCCGACCGGCCGGCGCGCGTGCTCTCTCTCCCACGCCGCACGAGCCGAGCTACCCGCGGTCCACTCCCACCGCCGCCGCCGCCTCGCGCGTCCTCCTCGCCTCCGCGCTCTCCTCCGCCTTCTCCCGCGCGCCTGTTCTATCGCCGGCCTCGCCGGCAAGCTTCTCACACCGGTGGGGCCCTATAGGACACGATTTTGACCATTTTTGGTAAGGATTTTTTCTGAGGTTTCCGGTGGTTAGAGTCCTTATTAAATTATGGTATTTTTTATTATATTTATGATAAAGGATATTATGGATTTTGTTTTTTATTTATTTGTTTATTCATGTTATTTTTATCGTAATTTTTTAGTATTTATAACAAATATCTTTGTTCTATTTAATTACTTAATTTAAGGCACTTATTGTTTGTTTTTCCTCTCTAGTTATTCAAAATTTTTTATCATTTATGATTATGTAATTATGGATTGTATTTATTCTATACATTTCCAAAGTTTTTATTTATTACCCTATTATAAATTAGACTTTCTTACTTTTCTGTTACATCGAATAAACAAAAGCGTAACAATACTCTAGTCGGTCATTACCTACAGAAATATTTTATCCGTTATCTGCTACATTTCTCGTCTGAGCATATAAATATTTAAGTCCCCACGAGAATCCTTCATACATATTTAGGAAACACTCGTATATACTTTTCGATCGTCGGGGAAAAATTTAAATTCCGAAAAGGCTGATAAGAGGTAATGGTAAATTGCGAAGCCGTCGTTGTCGCCTTAGCGCGAGACGCGGTAGCATGTTTTATTTATCAGCCTCCGAAAATAAGTCGCCGCCGCCGCGCTCGCGCAGCATATCTAAAGCTCGTTTATCGGCTCGTCATTACGCGAGGCGCCGCGTTTCGCGATAGCGTATCGAAAATATTCCCGCTCCCCGGCATCTACTTTTTCACTCGGTGCATAATAGCGTTAGCCGCCGCCGACCCGGGAGAGCCTCGCCTGTATCCCCCAGCCGCCCGGCCTCGCGAAGCGATTCTTTCGTCCCGTTCGCTCCAACTTTTATGCTAATGAGAATAACGAGCGGTAATTACGCGCGCCTCGGCTAATTAGCCTCCGATATTTAACATTTCAGATAATTGCCGAACAGTAAACCCTTCGAGCGCGCTTATTTACGAGTCGGCGTCGAGCGGGGCACAAAGTAGAAAAGAATAAAGGTAAAAAATAAACCGCGCCGTTTTCCGTTTCATCCGTCCGCGCCGTGCGCGTATGCACACGTGACTCGCCGAGAGAGCGCAACGTCCGCGCGCGCGCGCTCCGGCATATACGCGCGCCAATGCAGCAGACAAACGATTTACATGAAATGAATACGGGCCGCTTGTAACGAAGCGGCGCTCGGGCCACGTGCAGGGGCATCGCGCGTCCCGAAGGTGGCTGGAAAGTCGCACGCGCGCTCGCGCTATTATCGTTGATTTGCGCTCGCCTCCCCGAGCGCGCGCGCGCGGAGCGGCCGAGTCGCGTATGCAAATGTGCGCTCGCTCGTGTTGCGTCCGTCGCTCGGCGCTTCCTCTCTCTCGCTCTCGCAATTAAGAGGAGAGCGCGCCTCTTATTAAGCTGCTCGCGGTGTACGTACGAGCGCGCCGGCCGGAGCGACAGCGGAAAAAGAAGGAGGCGAGACGACGACGCGGTGGGTATACGCGCGAGACGCTTTTCGAGCGCAGGCCCTTTCTTTTGTTAATTAGGTGCGCAAAGGTGATACGGGGAACCGGCGCTTTCGCTCGCCTCCGTGGGCTTGTACGCGCTCTATGTACCACGGACATAAATTCGAGGGTTCAGAGAACACGGGGTTGCAGCGCCTCGTTACACGCGCTCTCGACAGCTATACGTTTCAATGGATCTTTTTTTCTCGGCTCTGCTCCGCGACACCTATTGAACCTTTGTTAAGTGCTTAATTATACTTGCTTCTTTGAACCTATTCATATTACCATCTTCAATTCTTTTGTGGACGCTGGTTGCATTTTATCTCTTAATTATAATGAATAAGTGATTCTTTTAAGACAATTTTTGCGGACATAGTACACTTTTTAGTTTTTAATTTGAAAAATGATATTTAAGTCTTACAATTGCAATTTTCTAAGATTAGAATACAGCAGAAAAAGTGTAGAATTTTATTTTGTTTTCGAAACCTTTACCTTTCACTTAAGCTCGAAGCAAGAGCGCGGTATCAGTTTGCACTTGAAAAATAAGCAAGATAAATTACCGATCGCTTAGCGCAATGAGTATTTTAAGGCGAGCAAAAAAGCGTTTAAAATTGCGCTCCCTCGAAAGGAGAGGCGCACAAGCGAAGTAAGACATTCGCATCGGCAAGACTTCGACCGCGGGGCCCCTTGAATGGCCGAGATCGTATCCCCCCGCTAAAGAAGAGGTTCGAATCCTAGAGAAGAAAAAGGAGCAGGCTAATCTCGAGCGATCCCAGTGTACTCTCCTCGCGAGCGGTGCCGCTTGCGGATCAGCCGCAACAACCTCCGGTGCATCGCGCGCTCGTCCGCTCTCCCTGCTCCCGCGCGCGTGATTTATGCGCCGCTCGAGCCGCGCGCGGATATCATTGTGGGCATCGCGCGTGGAAGGGGTGGACCCACAATGGCGACCACCGCGCTATCGGTTGCGCTTTCGCATAATGTGTCATAAATAGACGCCCCTCGCGCGGCGGCGTATCGCGAGCGGCCCCGGCTCGCGCCGGCGCTGAAACAATAACCATTGTGGCGGCCGGCTCTGTTTATAAATAAGCTCTTATGCAGTGAGAAAAGGCGCGCGCGCGCTCCGGTGCACCCCGCGCGCCGCATTAACATACCGCCGGCCATATAGGTATGCGCGCGCGGAGTGGCGCGAAATCGCGAGAGCCGCTCGCGCGCCCCGGATCGGGTTACGCGGAGATTAGGCTCCTTGCGGGTTTCGCGGCCTTTCACGATTTACGACTTGCGATTTGTATTGAGTCTATCCCTTTTTTTCTTTGATTTATTGTGGGTCGCTCGGATAGGCATGAATTTTAGTGATTAGATTTTGAATAATTAATGCAATAAGTTATTATTACGAGTCGCTTTATCGTGATGAATTGCCGACGCTTATCGGGATTTAATTTAAAGATTACGCTTCGCGAAACCGCCGGTGGCATTACCCATTTTTCGTCGACGACTGCAAAATTAAAAGATAATTTAAATGAAAAAAATATCTTCGCAATTAATCTGCAAGATAGTGCGGAATTGTTTCTAGTAAACAAGCGTATTAACTCTATCTAATATTTCGGTAACACCTTGCGCAGCCGGGGCTCGAACAAAGAGCGCGCCGGGTCGAGTCGTTTAGCTGCGAACAGCGCGGCAGATTTTTATCTGCGGAACACGCGGATCTGCCCGTCGCCGTCTTTTTGTCCCTGCTCGCAGGTGGTCTTATCCGGGGGTTAAAGGCGGCTGCCGTTCTCGCGCGCGCAGGGGCGTAAATAAAGCGTCGGCGCTCCTCTCTCTCTAGCTTATCGCCCGGGGATCTCGCCCGAAGGCGCACTTTACGAGCTAATTAAATTATGAATCCCGGCGGCTCGTCGTTCCTTTAATTGGCCCCGCGGTGGGCGGCGCGCCACCCGACGGATTGCCGTACGCATTATACCGCTCGGCGCTTATCTCCTCTCGCGGTTCGCGCCGCGGTTGCGCGGGCGGACGCGCGCGCGCATAACATCGCGAAAATACGCGCCGAGCGGCTAATCTTTTCCGGCGGGAATCGCTCGATCCCTATCGCCTAGATTAGATTCCCGACGCGGGGCTTGTCTCGCGACCCTAACGTATGCGCCGAGGCGCGCGTTACTCCGCGGCTTATCGCGCGCCCCGACTGTTTTACAAATTGGCCCTTCGGCGCTGGCGGGTCGGAATTTACGATCGATATTGTTTCGCGCCGCTCGGAATTCATTTCTGGGCGACGGCCGCTCGTTAAAGGCTCGCTAATGAAAAGAGAGCCGAATCGGTCATCGACATTTTTGAGCGCACGCGCGACGGCTCGAATTTCTTCGGAGCGGCGTTCGGGCTTTCTCCGTGTGCGCGCTCGTAAAAAAGGAGGTGCCGAAGGTGAAAAAAGCGAGGGAGACGGACGTAAGAAGGAGCTGCGGCGTGACCGCAGAAATTCAGAGAAACTACGGAAAAAGTCCGGCGAAAGCATCGGACGGAGTATACAAGAAGCGGAGAGACGCGAAAAAAGCGAGGTGGTTGAACCGACGCAATATAACTAATGGTTTTTTTTCGAGAGACCGAATTTTGCGCGCAAGTCTAAAAATATAATTGCTGAGCTACGCGAAATTGAAGACTGCGATTGCAATTTTAGTATAATAATGCTTACTCGACTCTTCTTCGTCCACGTATCAAAAGTACAACCTGTCAAACTAATATCTGTATCGCAATAAAAAAAGAACCGAGGATCTCAGTTTATAAAACAAAGCTGCGGGCGCATCCAGCGATAAACCGCAAACAATAATTTCCACAAGCACCGGTGTAATCCTCCTGGGAGCCCGGGACATCCTCGTAAACTCCGCAGCGCATTGCCCGGTCGCGGCGTCGAAACCGGAACGAAGCTTCAAATCGAGCTATCCCTTTTACTTGGCGCTTTAACGTCGCGCCGGTGTGCCCCGCAATTTATCGGCCGCAAAAATCCCGGATTGTATGAGTCGCGGGCGCCGGCTTTCCTCCCCGGCGCTCATCCGCGGTGATATCGAGCCGAGCCGGCCGCGTCATAAAGCCGACAGTGTACGGCCGGCTTTTCTCGCGACGCCTCGTAATTTTTCTAACGCCCGGCGAGCGAATCGCGAGCCCGGGGCCCACGCACGGGTGCGACCCGCGGCGCGACGGCCCACACCTGGACGTCGCGACACGGCTCGCCCGGGGGATATTGTAAGGGCATTTTTTTGTCGCCGACGCGAGGGTATAAAAATTGGAATTTACTGGCCTGGATTTATACCGATTTTAGAGTATAGCCTTGGAACGTTGAATTTGTTGGAATATTTTAAAGTTTAGTTTGAAATCCGTTTAGTATATCCAGGTGTGTTCCATTGTGTACAAATCAAATAAATTAATAAAATTGAAATTTAGTGACTAAATCTTGGATTGTTTTGAGTGGTGATTGTCTATTTGGAATTTATCGCAATTTTTTTAGGTTTGCTTCAAAAGAAATTATTATTTTTTTCATTTATTAATAGCAGGTTCGAGGATATTCTGAATTGCATTAAATTATATTCCGTATTTTTTAAAATGCAAAAACAACCTTCAATTATTCTATACAGAAATATAATGAATTATTAACACTTTTTCATTCTCCATCGTCATAAAAAATTCTCTTTCACCTAAAGAGACGAAATACAAACTGTCAACACAATTTGCTTCTCAAACAAAAGAAATTTAATCGCCAAACATTACTCGAGGCGGAGAAACAAAACAAAACTGACCATTGTGAATCACGTTCGGGTTCCGGATGTTTCTCCTGGGCGGCACGCGAAGCCTCGCGGCTCGCTCGCGTGGGCGTTTCCCGCGATCTTTTGTCATCTTTATGCATGAATATCGAGCGTCTGGAAATAATTCTCGTTTTAATGAGGTTTCGAAAAGTCGAGCGTTTCCCACGCGAACTTATAAAGCGCGCTGACGTGTTCAGGACACTCTTCCACGAATTTAAGTGCACTAAAGCATAACTTTTAATAATCACCTGCTCATAGTGTTACATTTGTAATTATACCGGCAATTACGGTAATGAATATTCTGTATTAATCTGCCGCATGAATTTAGAAGGCAGTATTATTAATAATTTAATGACCCGCACTTACGCCAGGTATAACGAGTAGAAATACCAGCTTTTTTGTCATTACGCACTTAGCTCGAATGCGCAATACAATGTGAAAAAAAAAAATTGAAATCTCACGCAGCCGCTGAAATCCATTAGCACTTCCCGGGAGTCGCAAAAAAAATCGGCCGATCAATAGGCGTGACGCATTAGCATCCGTCTGAATGGAACTCGATCGCGACTCGTCGCTTACGCCCCGTGAGTCATTTTACGTCAATGAAAGTCGCGGTCTCGAGTAGCCGCGGCGGTCGACCGCATATTAATACGGCCGATACGTGAGAGGCCGCGTCACTACCGACCGCCGCGTCCTTACGCGATGACTCGGACATTCCCAGAAGCTGTTGCAGGAGCCGCATCGGAATGATCGCATTAGCGGCCTGAATCCGTGCTTTCCGGCCGGCGCGCCGATTGTCGCCTATTAGCTTTTTTTCGCGATCGCTCGCAGGAAAATTGCGGCTGGATTGTAGGTGTGCCTAGGCGCGAAAAAGACCTCGTTCTTGGAATCGCTTTACCTGTCGACTGATGACGATTCGAACTGCGAGTTTCCAATGTGCGAATTTTCCTCGTTTGCGGTTTTTCTTTTAGCCTCGCAGGTTTTCTTCCGAAACGTTATTCACGATTAACTAACGTTGCGCGCAAATTAGATAAATGCTTCACCTGAATTTTTAAATCATAGATCACTGTACTTAATTTCGTACGAGATATTAATCGCAATATATTTTATTACACATTTTTTTTCTCGCGCTCCTTAACTTTACAGCAGAGTAATACAAGATTTATCGTTTTGCCGACTTTTTCTTCATTACCCGCGCCTCGAAAAATCCAGCATTCGTTTAAAAGCTCGTATTTTTAATAACCCGTCGTTCAAGCTGACGGAAAGATCGCTCACGCGCGGCCGAAATTTCGTGTATTATCGGCGTAATCGGCTCTGCGTCCCGGTCTCACCGTTACCCGGCAGCCAGAGGCGGAGAAAGCCGCGCGGACGACGCGCGCCCCGGCGTGATTGCGGGCGCGCGTCTCGTTTTGTCGCGTGTGCGTGCCCGCCGCGCGCTAATTAATTTGCCCGAAAAACCAGCCGGCCGAGTGAAAGTGCGGGCCTCGCCGTGATTACGCCGGCCTGCTCCCGATTCCTCCCGTTTGTGTATACATCCCCGATGCCCGGCTTGTTGTTCTCGCGGCCACGGCCTTTCCCCGTCGGCTTTAATGCGCGCGCGCCGTGATTTTTTTCACCGCGTTATTGAGACGTATCATTTCGTGCGCGCGTGATGAAATGCCCGGGTGTTTATCGAATGGGAACGCCGCGTTCGGTGTATCATTCGGCCGGTATTCAAATTACAGGTGGAGGGGAGCGAACAATGAAGGCAGGTGGTGCGGGATTTTTTTGGAAAATTTATTTAAATTGTGGACGTTGCAATTTTTAAGATAAACAGTGCCCGTGGATCGAAGGTGTTTTGCCGGTTCGTATGGTAATTGGTTGTATGCTTGGTCGGTCGTGTTTAATTTTTTCCAAGCTTCTTTTTTCGAGAAAAAGGATACTGCTTTAAATGCTAAAGTATAAATAGAAAGTATAAACAAACATTTTGCCTGCTTTAATGACGTACAATTTTCCCAACCGATTCATTAAAATAATCTCGAATTGCCGTATTATGTTTATCACCGGCGCGTCCGCCTTAAAAATGAACCCCGGCAAAAATAGCGTAAGTTATTACCTTACACCCGGAGCGTAAAAAAAGGTCGGAACGTCAAGGGTATAACATTAAACGCCGTGCGCCTTAATTGCTCTCCCGCAATGACAATTTTCCCCAAAGATATCGGCGCCCGATACAATTTTCTCGTCGGCCGAGCGCGCGCGCCTCGCGGCGCAATAATTACTTAAGCCGAAACGGGTTGCTCTGAAAAATCCCCCGACGTTTAATTACGCGTATCGCAATTTTCTGCGGCCGCCCCGCTGCGGGAGAGGCCGAATTTCTCACGCTTCCGCGCGCGCAAAACGAAATGCAAGGCCCGCGCCGGCTACCGCCTCCGAAAAGTCGTCGCCCGGGGGAGGTCCGTCTCGCGAGAAAAGGGAGACTCGAGAATTAAGCCCGGGCCGCGAAATAATACGCATCGGAGGGCCGCGTGCGCGCCGGACGGTAGCAGCGTGGGAGAGACGCGGCCAACTAAGTCCGCTCTACCGGGGGAATTTTTCGGCAAATAACAGGTCTGATTGCGCGCGGAATGAGAGCCGAGGAGACGAGGGGAGCGGGAGCCGCGTGCGCCGCGGAGATGAGAGTTAATAACATGGAGGGAGGAAATAGAGTGGGATGGAGATTTCGTGCTGCGGCGTTATGGAATCTTTAAATGCCGAGCGCTCGGCTGTGTATACTTTTGCTTGAATTTTTTAGATGCGGACGGGTTGCGCATCGCTCGAGGAGGAATTCTTTATGCAAATTTAACTTGTGAATGCAGTCAAAAAATTGTTCAAAAACAATACTATACTTAAAAAATTCATTAAAAAACCTATAACATTAAAGTAGTACTGGAAAAAGAAGAAAAAACCTCAGACTTTGAAAGACTGAAGGTTTGCTAAGAAAATGTAATCGTTAAATAAGCAAATAAACAATTCTAAATTTCTTTTTTCAAATAAGACATTATGCAAAGACTATTTTCAAATTAATTTAATCAGCCACGCGTACATCGATCGCATACATCGGAAATACTTTAAATCCTCTCGCATTCACTGAAACAATTCCGCAATAGCCCACCAAATATAGCGATCGTACCGCTAGCGCAGCCTCGGCAAACAAACGCTCTCGCAATTCCAGTGCACAAATCGCGCGCGCGAATAAAGATCCGGTGCGCCGAGGGGGAGAGAAAGGGAAAGAAAGGAGGCGCAAGGAAAATGAGCGCGAACGGAGGAAAACGAGAGCCGCGCTCTCTCATTTGCATAAAAGTGCGCTCTCCCGGTCTCGGCGGGCCGCGCGCGAGCAGCGGTACGATCTATCGAGCCCCGCGCTCCGGGTATACACTCGTAAATCGTGGCGCGCGCGCGCGCGCACGCCGATCTTTCAGGAAGAATGTCCGCGAGGACTCGGGGCGCGCGCGGACCTTCGACGCGGAGCGAGGGCTCGCGCGCGATCCGCAAAAGCGGGGAATTCTTCGAGGGCAATCGAGCATAAGGCATGCAATTTACAAGCGCTATAAATTCACTTTCGATTGCTCTCCGCCGAGAGCCGGGATTTATACATTCGCCGGGCGATCGATTGCTCCGCGCTCCGCGGTGCTTGCGCGCCGCGGCTCGATCGTAGGTACGAGCTTCCAGGCTCGAGTTTCCAGGCTTGCGAAAGGAAGTCCTGTGAGATTTTTTTAAGGCGATATTTTTATTTCCTGGTGTGTTTGATCTACTGTAAATTTTGCCTGAATAAATGTACGGTGGTTTCAATCGATAAGAAATTGATGTTTATTTAATAAGAAATTAATCTCAAGAAAATGCATTCGTTTTAAGGCAGATTCTTTATTCTTACCGCAATACGAAAACTTCTTAATCACAATTTAAAAAGATTATATCATTCTATTACTTAGCTCAATAAAGAGTACTACTATTTTCATTTTTAATTGATTCATTATTATCATTTTAATAAATTTTTTAACTTCCGGATTAAGGAAGCATCTGACTGGTAATTTAAAAAAACTGCGTCGACGTAAAGAGCCGTTCCAGGAAAAAAAATACCAGCTATCATTCGATGCTCCTCTGATAAGGATAAAAGGTGCGCACGTGCGCCTCGAAGGCGGAAGGCGAATGCGCAGTCACGTCCAGGCCCGCTTATCAGCTGGTAGGCGGTAGCCTAATGGAATCTCGCGCGGAAAGTCTGGCAGTGGCAATGAAAAGGTACACGCGCTCCATTGTTTTTCCCACGTCGCGAGCGCGCGAACATGAGTCACCCTCGTCGCACCCGCGTCTCGGCGTGCGCGGCCTGAAAAGCGCGCCGGGCGTGAGCGATTGATTTCTCGCCCCCACTGTGTAAAACGCCGTGGCCGTGACACGCCGGTATGCGAAACGCCTCGCCGTCGTTTGCATGCACACCCTGGCACGCGGCTAATCGCGATCGAAGCGTGACGACTGCCTCTGCGTCGATTCGCAAAATTCGAGCCGGATTGACGAGTGTCTACAAAAAATAATCAAGACTATGAAGTACTCGTAAAAGGATCTGAAGATTTGGTAAAAAAATTTGAAAAAACGTCATTTTATTTAAAATCGAACTTATATTATTTTGCAGAATAAAGTAGATAAACTAAAACTATAGTCTTCATAGCTCGTGTTTTTGCAAGATGTTTGATAAAGTAGTTCTTTTACGGAATGAAGTCTGAACCGTAATGAAGATTTGTCGCAACGATAAAATCCTACAACTCAGAAAAAATCACGACGTGGGTCACCCAAAGAAAAATAACGAACAGTATTTCCTTCGAGTGCAAACGATCTAATTATTAAGTTTCACTTTCTTAGAAACAATTAATGCATTTAACGTGAGAATTTAATCTTTTCTTCGTGAGCATAGATTTTTAAACCTAATTTGGTATCGATCTACGTCTACCGCAAGGAAAAGTGCCCGATATCTAGCTGCAGCGGGAGAGCCGAAAAAAAATGAGAGCAAACAATAGACCGGTCGCGGCTCCACCTCCGCTCTCGCTCGTCAGCATCGGCACGCGTTGAGTCACGCGCGCGCGCGTGGGCCCGCGTCCCTCTCGAGGAGCGCGAGAACCGCCGACGCACGGGCCGCGTACACACAGCCGAGAAAAGGCAGCGGCGCGCAAACGTCCGCGTCCCGGGCCGACGTCACGTCCTCTCTTTTACGGCTTTAAACAGGTACCGTGGGAACCGCGGCGCTCGGGGGGAGCACGTGCCTCCTTATCCGCGAGGCCGCGCGCGCGGGCGCGCACCGGGGGAATACGTTTCCTGGTATAATTAAGCCGCGCGAGACGCGAGGGATCGCGCGAGGCGAGTGCTGCGTACACAGGCGCGCGCGCCTCCGCCGTCTAATTGCCCTCGAGGTCGGCGGGCCTTTTTTTCGGGCCCCCGCCGTTTATTGACGGCTGCGCGCTCGGAATGTCAGTACACGGCTTTTTACGATTACGTGATATTCGTGTCAATGCGACGGGTGTGTGTACTTTCTTCCGATGATGCGCGATGAATGGTCAAATTTGCGTGAGAACCGAGGAGAGCGGCCGGCTCGGTGTGTCGCTCCTTTTGGGCAATGAATTTTAAGTGAATTTGACGAGCGGAGGAAACGAGTGTTGATTCTTGTACGTGCGATTCAAATCAGCGGGTGTTTACCTTTTCCGGTTGAGGAGCGAGACTAATTAATTGCGCGTGAGAACGTCGGATTTTTTTTTCTCTTTGAGCTGACGTTGCGAAAAATTTATGAATTTAATATATATTATTATGGTTATAAATTAAGTAGTACGAGCGCTAGAGGATCCTGTATGTATTTTGAGTACCCGTTGGTACATTGCCGTATGCTTATGCGTTATTTTATACGAAAGATTGTAGAATCTTATAGTAGTATAAGATAAGAAATTGTTTTTATTTTCACTTTTTTATATAAAATAAGTTAGATCTACAGTATGCAAATGGTCTTTTTTGCGGGATCGTCAGATGTCCATCTATATTCATGCGAACTTGATATGAAAAAAAAGTCCCACCCATAATCAGTATAAACAGCGCTACATACTTTACGAGCAAATAAATGTTAATCAAATTTGTCCTTGCCTAAAAATAAAAAAGGTTATTTGTTTATTTTATTTATTATCATTGTTATTTGAATAAATATATCTTACCTACTTTGTATCACTGGACCTAGAAATTTCGAGTTACTTACTCCTGAAAACACATTGGGTTTAAAATTGCAATGAATTTTTTTACAGAAACAGCATGAGTCAATGCAACTTTATTCACATTCTTGCATTATAATTGTAACGCATAGAAAGGACAAATATTATGTAAACGATGCCTTGATAAAATAAAATACGGAACCAATAAATCGATGAACTTATTACAAACTGTCAAATCTTCTGAATCAATGAACACCGCTCTGGTCCACAAACATCAGAGCCAATTAAAACTCTCTAACGCCAATCTCTCTCTAGCGCCGGAACTTTCTAATGCATCAAGCGGGAAAATCATTTTCGTGACGCACTCCCACGATAAATTAAAATCCCAACAAGATGAATAACCCATGCAAACGAGCGGCGCAATTTTGGCCGAATCCCCGGGACGAAATCGATGCGCGGCCGCGCGCGTGAGAATCCGGCCGGCAGCGGCCGCGCGCAATTACACCGGCGCTCGATTAATAAGCTCGCGGGCCCGCGGCGGCAGAGTCGCCGAGGAGACAAGACGTCGAGCGTAAGGACGCGCCGCCGGGCACGGATTTGCTCCGCTCCGGCTGGCAGCGCCGCGTCAGGCGTCTAATTGCGCCGGCTCCTCGCGTGCGCCCGCCGTCGGCTATCCGATCGCTCCTTTCGCACGGCACCGAAGCGCAGCTTTTCGTAGCTTTTCGATTAAAAACTTAAACCCGGAAAAATTCACCCGGGTAATTAGTGGTTCGAGCGCGAAGTATCTTGATTGGGCATGCTCGCGGCTCCGAGCATACGGGAAGCGATTAGCGGCGGTTTAATTGAATGCTGAAAGTGGCCCGGGAAAATTCGGTCGAAAAAAGAAGCCGCGTCGCGGCAAATTGGTTCGGTAATAATTTTTCGCGAAAATTACGCGGCGCGGCGGAATCCGTGAGAATTGAGCTGGAATGCAAGTACGCGCGCTTCGGCCACGGCAAGGAGCAAGTTGGGCTGCCGGTCCCCAGGCGCTCGGCCGCGTCCGCCGTAAATCAGACCTTACCACTTCCTCCTTTCAGCCGTCCCGCCGCCCCCTACCCACGGGCCCGAGCGAATTCCCACTATCTCGCGAATCGAACTCGTCTCCCAGAAACTCCTCTCCACCTCGCGTCCGCGAGAAGAGGAAAAATGAAAATAAAAAAAAAAAGCGGCCGACGTCCCGGGGCTCGCATGATCCGGGGGTTCGCGAGCCCGTATCCGTTTAATTACCGCGCGCGTCTGTACACAGAGCGAGAGCCCGTTAGAGCTGGCGGGGAGTGACGCGGGCGCGCGAGTTAACGAGGCTCGCCGGCATGAGGGACAGCTCTAGGCTCGCGCCCGCCCGAGATGTACTTACCGCGTCAATTTTATGAGACGTCTTTAATGAAGTACGCTCCGCGCGGAGCCTTTTTTCCGCGCCGCGCCGATGTTGCGGCTTTATTAAAGCCGCGAGCGCGAGGTGCCGTGTGAAAGTATGTATACGCGACGTGCATTTTCGCGGGGATCGGTTTATGTGTGCGCTCGCGTGATTGACCGCAGTTGGCGGAATTCTTTTCTCGTTTCGCGGCTTTCGATGGTTTATTAAGGTTTACGAGCGGACTTTATGAACTGCACGTGTTTTCAAATGACTTGTTAAGTCGCTAGAAATGCTTAGATCTTTATTACTGAATTTCTCACCACCTGCAATTAGCTTGCGATAAAAAAGCATATATTACAGTTTAGTCGTATAGGATGTAAAAGATATTCTCCGGTTTTAAAACGGGTCTGCGTAAAATGCATCGTAATACATCGAGCATTCCATCCTAATGGTAAAACTACGCGACAGTAAATACCTGCGAGTCTTTTCAAAATGGCTTGTTACATTGTTCGAAAAAATTACATATTTATTACTGATTTTCTCACGCATTATTATTTTTTCATCAAAAAACATAATATTATTAATGCAGCACAGCTAGTATAGAGGTTACTATGTGCTTTATACATACGATTGAAACTTCTGCTGAAATAATGGCATATCAACATTTAATTAAAATTTAACAGTAATTTTATTACTTCAGAGATGTTCTTTTCATAGCTAACTTTCCATACAAATTTTTAAAAATTCAATACCCTAGAAAGTTACAAAAAAATTTTACATAACTACAAAATGCATCATCGCGAGTCAAGCATTTCATTCCATCAGTAAACTCACGCTAAATAATTCCTCTCGCGAAAGCTGGCCAACAAAGCGCGAACGGAGCAGCTCGCGGGCGCAGGTGGCAAAGTTCCCGTGGCAGGAGCTTACTCTCCCGCGCGTATCTGGAGCATCGCGATAAATCAACCTTGGCGAAAAGAGGCATGGGAACGGGTTTCGCGGGCGCGAGATGCGATTTGTCATAGCGCGGCCGGCGCGCAATTATCCGCCGCTTTAACCGGCTAATTCCGCGCTCCCGTTTTTTCCGCCGCCGCGCGGATCGCACGCGCGCGCGCCGGGCAATTACAGCGTGGCGCGCGAGCACGCGAGAGGGAGCGTCGCCGGGGCCCGGTGTCCGCGGGTAGCGCGCCTTGTAATTATTTTATTAAGTGTCGATTTATGCGCGTCGCGCGCGAACCCGTGCGCCGCTCCGCGTGAGAACGCGCTCACGGCGTCTTCGCTCCTTTTTAGTTTTTTCGTCAGGGGGGGACGAAGAAAACACGTGCCTCGCGAGGATTTTTTTTTTTTTTAAAGCGAGATTTATAGCGCGCGAGGATTGAAAATTTCGGTGAGACGCCGGGGATTTACAAGCTGCGCCTGGTGTATCGCTGATTAAGGACGCCCTGCTCGATCTTACTTTAAGTAAACACGGCACTTTTTGGTGTGTTATTTGAGCGAAATTTATTGATCTCGTTTTTGAGATGTTTGCATAAATTTGCTGTTGTGTGTGCTTCGATCGATTTGGGTAGCGACTCAAGGGAGATGAAATAAATTATAACGATTTGTGGTAAAATATGTAATGGGTAGAGGATAATAAACCGCTCTGTAAAAATTCTTGATTTATTTAAAATCACTTAGAATTTTATTTTAAAAAATGAACAAAAATAAATTTAAAAAATTTTTTTTTTAAATTGAAATCCCAAATCAAATAATTTTATATTGTTAATTTTTTCAAAATTTTTATCAAGTGGTTTTTATTTTATCCTGTTCTTCTCTATATTCATAGAAATATAATATTCATTTTGATCTTCTACGACATTAATAATTTATAATTAAACGAAGAACAAAAAAATCTAATAAAAAACTAGTGCCTCTCAAAATCAATAAAACAGCATAGTAAGCAACTTGAAGTCGACGCATTACTTATTTATCAAACCTTGTACTCGTAAAATGTTTATACCCGCTCCAGAAACAAAGAAGCAGAACCGCGTCGTGCGTCAAGCTCCCCAAAAAAAGTGCACCTCGCTCGCCAATAAACCGCAAGCTTATAAGTTACGAGGCGTTTTATCGAAAGCCATCCTACACAGGGCCGCGATATTTTGCACCTTGCGCGCGCGCACCTCATAAATTTAGACGAGTTTATTAATAAACGTCAGGCGGCCGCGTCTCGCCGGGGGTACGCGAGATAGCATCTCCCGCGGCGACCGCCCGTAAAAATCTCGACTCTCGCGTGAAATTTGACGTTTCTCGCGCGGCGAAAAGAAGCGCGCATCGCGCGCGCCGCAATGAAGATAGCGAATTTATTATGCGCGACGGCCGCGTCCAATTAGGCCCAGCGCGAAGGAACGACTCGGCGGCGGAGGAGGAGGGGCACCTGGCGCTCGCCCGCGATAATCGGCGCTTAAAAGGGATTTTTGCCACGCGCGCGCCTCGCGTTTTACGGCTTTTTGAAACTATGTCAATTTGCTCGGCGATCGTCGCCCCGCTCGGTGGGGATATCGGACTTCGTCGATCTTTATTAGACCGGGATGGTATCGAGAGCAGTTCTCGAGCCTACGGCAAAAATTGGATGGGATCGGGTATTAAGGAATTTGCTCAGAATAATAAAAGTTTTAGTGCGCGATCGTATAAAATTATTATTTTAATTATTTCTCAGCGTCGATGTCAATTTCATTATCGAAGTAAAGTTGGAAAAGGAAGAAACTTTATGCTCCGAAGCTAAGACTTTGCACTGTATAGTCAATGAAGAACTCGATGAATTTTATTGAATCGAATAAAGATTTTTAATAATTATATTTTTGCGCATCAAATTAGGTTTTTTCATTTTTAAGTGCTATAAAAACTGAAATTTTATGCTTTAAGAAGTACTAAAATATCCTCAAACATTTTCCTCTCCGCTTGCAAACCAGTCCTTCTTATACATAAAATATACACTTAAAAACAGAAATGAAGTCGGGCATACAGAAAACTTCGACATCGTCCGATAACTTTCACAAATGAAACTTGCGAGCAAAGAGCGAAAAAAAATTTTTACATCACCACTTCTTCCGCCGGTCGGTCGCGATCTTCACAAAGCCCAGCCTCATTGATATTCCTCCGGCGCTCGACGCGCCTATTCCTGCACGGCGCCGATAAATTAGCCGGTCGCGGTCCCCCCGGAAAAACGATTGTCGCGGCAATTAGCGGACGCAAGCCGCGAGTGTCGCGGTACTTTTTGCTCCCATAATTCAGTTATGAGTTACGCGCGCATCGCCGCTTTCGAGCCACCGCGCGCCTTTTTCCCCCCGGCCGCTGTAAATTAATCGAACTCGCGGGAAAAAATTCACGCGCACGCCCCGACGTCGGTGACTCATCTCCGACGTCGCCGAGTGATAAATTAACGGGGCCGAAGGATTTATTCTTGCTTAAATGTTTATCCCTCGGCTGGCGGCGCGCTATCGATGCTTCGCCCCGTTTCGCGTCGATAACGGCGTTAATTAAAAAGTGACGCCGACCTTTTACGTCCAGTTGCGCCGCATTAATTCGTCGATACGAAAGCACCTTGAGATTCATACGATTAATTAATTACCCTCTCGAGAGAGAGAAAAAACTGCAGATACCGAAGCCAGCAACAAATGAGGATAAATAACGTTAATTAATTCTTAAACGCCGGAATGTTATCTTTTATAATAAACCGAATTTACGTACCGTAATACCTTTTATTTCGAAATGTCATTCTCACCGTGAGGCCAATCTGGCGCCCGAGCTGCGTTTCTTTGTTCGACGTATACGTGTATGCTTGCCAATACTGCTGTTATTTATCTGGGCGATTATTGCTTAATTTTCCGCGAATCTCGGAGGCAGCATTTATTCGAGCCGAGTATTTATTCGAGCGAGATTATCACGACTAATTAAGGGTTAACGAAGAGAATGGAATCGGCATGCGCCAGGCAGAAAAATAGCGATAAGAGGAGGAGCCATAAATAAAGGTTTATCGTGCCGAGAAGTCCTTTACGTTAAACGGCTTATAACAGTTCAGCAGTAAAAAATAAAATTAGCCGGCACCCGCGCCCGGCTTATCTCACCTGTAAATTAACATTGTTTATCCTTCTTTTCGGGGAGCTGCTTTTCTCCATTTCTCCTCCGTATCTTGAATAATTACGGTATATAATTTCATTTATAAAAAATGAATATTTGCTCAGGAAAGATAGACTTTATTAGAACATACTCATTTTATATGTAACTTGACGTACATAATATTTTCCACTTCATCTTTATGGCAGATCTGAAATATTCTCAGTTCGATGTCCAAGTAGTAACCTCTCTTTTTTCCATTTAAAAAAATCAATAAAAATTACAAAAAAGGTACGACCCATTCGCGTCAGTACTACTTTGCGAAAATCCGAGTTGCAAGAGTTGCAAAAGTACGTAATATCGAAGTACACGTAATATTAGATCATCTTTACGATCGAAGCGTTTATGCCCCCCACGGGGACGCGTCAGCGAAGAAAGCGGATCGCTTCGTGTCCTTTTTTTTGACGAGAAAAGAGCAGACGCGGACGACTCGATGAAATCGATATTTACGACAGCGTCTCAGCGGCTTTGCACATATTCTTTCGTCGGGATTTCGCATCGAGGCCGCGCGCGTGCACCGAGGAAGAAGCTGACCGGATCGTTCTTTATGATTCGCGATGAATAAATCATTTTGATCGATTGAAACTTTCGTACTTTACATTTCAATGGGTCGCGTCTCTGATGCCTTCCGTAAAATTATGTTCGCTAAAGCGCAACGCCATTTCGAGAGGCGAATAATGCATACCGAGCAGGCCGCGGTACCATTCGCCCTCCGTTTTCGGACGAAACCGCTCGATGTGTGCAGGTAAACTTGCAGCTTGTGACGCGATGGCCCTATAACTCATTTTACACCGACTCGTGGGAAAGCGTACGACTTTATTACCGTTGCACAATTCGATCGGCTTCGTTCCAATAAAGTTGTAAAGTTTAGTCGAATTCTCGCGAGGAACATCAGTGGAGACATCGCCGGCGAAATTTCGCGTCGTGTACCCGCTGCGAGGCTCCCTCGGGTAAACACGCTCCTCGTTCTCTCGGATAAAAAACGGCGCTTTTCCCGATAAAGACGGACTCCCGCGGGAGCGACTGATAAATTTCAGCGGCGCGAGACCCCCCGAGCAATTAAGACGTCGGATTTTTCAGCTCGCGGGTAATTCGAGCCACGAGGCACCTGAGGGAAAGCGATACACTGGCATAAGGAAACTTGGCGGAAGCCGGCGTTCACTAAACAATATCGGCCGAGTGTCAGCTGGCGCATACGCGGCGCGCTGATTGCGCGGCCGCCGATCTATCGGGGGGAAAAAAGGATCGACCGGCGACAGCGCGCCGTCGGCGCAGGCTCGGGTTCCAGCGAGCGGCTACCGGTATACACTGCCGGTCATTCGATATCTGAAATTTCGTGCGCTGAATTCAAGCCACCTCCCGCGCACACGCTCCGGGGAGGCTGCTACCTGCCGGGAGTTAGGAAAGGCTTAGTTGTCCGGTGCGGGATCCTTTATGTCTTCTGAGAAAAATGAGGCTAACATTAAAGAATAAAATTATTATTTTCCGCGTTAGTTTGTTCTCAAAGTGCGAATTATTTTATACTCACCTTCTAAAGTGAAATTTCACTTAAAATGATATTTTCAGTTTTTACTAGTAAAATCTAACGCGCTTATATATTTCATGTGCATTTATCTAACTATGATGAATTATATAATTTTTGAAGCTAGAAAAAACGTTTAAAAAACAATTTAAAAAACTTAAAATCTTTTTAAATTTTGGCACCATTCGCAACCGACCAACATACTGTATTTACTGATCATCATCAAGTTATTTAAAAATCCGTAAGTATCTGTATCGTTGATTGTTTCATTAAAATTACAATATTTATTTTCTCTCCGACAAAAATACTTATCACCGTGAAAAAATAGTCGAAAATAGATTAGACCGAAAACAGCCTCTTGAAACCTGTTGGTAAATAAACTCGGGGAAAAAATGGCGCGCGATTCGGCAGGGTCCCAAAAGACCCGCAGCCTACAAAGCCAAGTCGGCCGGGAGAAAGTCAAAGAGGAGATAAAGTCGGGAGAGCGGGAAGGGGGAGCTAGGACTCGTTGCGCCGGGGGCTGCCGCTCGGGCGATAGCGCGCCGGCGACACGGGCCCCAATTAAGCTCTCCTCTCGCAGGCTCCCTCGCCGGTCCGCTCGGGCGGACAGCCCCGTCTCTCCTCTTCCGCTATCTCCCGCGGCTCGTCGCGCGTCCTCCTTTCCCCGGTGCCGCTCGTTTGCGCCGCCGGCAGCCCCGAAAACGTCAGCCGAGATCGCGATCTGTCGCGCCTCGGACGCGCGGCGATCGTTAAAATGCCAGGGGCTGCGGCTACCGCTCGCCTTTGACTTCTGGCCGACGCGCCGCTTGCGGGTGTACAGGTGCGCGGGAGACCCGCTGACGCGACTCGCGCGTGCGCGCTTATTTTGACTCAGCGCCGGGGCTCGGCGCCTCGCTCGGACGACCAATTCTCGTAGCGAGGCGGTAAGCCGAGGTTTGGCGACGATTCCTTCGAGCGATCGTTATCCGGGAACTTTGTTATGATGCCGGCAATTTGGAGATGACTTTTTACGAGTGTTTGTGCGGATGGTCTGCGAAGAGCGGATACATTTAGATGTTGGTAATTTAAATTGACTTGGACAATTCGGTCCTTGAATGAAACATTTTCTCTTGTTCTTCAAATTATTAATATGATGTAACTAGAAACTGTCTTTCAGAATTTGAACGGATGTAAAATGAAAATATGCATACGTCATTAAAACTATAGTTTTTATAGTTTACTCATTTTATTACAACAAACATGCTCGATTTCAGAAAATTGAGTAGCAATAGCTGCAGGAAATTTAATTTTACAATAATTTTTATTGCTCAATTTCATATTTATATAAGTGCAATTAATGATAAATGGGCACAAAATATTTTACGCGGGCCACTAATTTTTTTAGCAGTTCCATTATTAATATTAAATTAATTTTTAGTCACGGAGCATAAAGTGCGTAAGCTTTAACGCCA
This sequence comes from Eurytoma adleriae, assembly GCA_900480045.1. NCBI lineage: Eukaryota > Metazoa > Arthropoda > Insecta > Hymenoptera > Eurytomidae > Eurytoma > Eurytoma adleriae. The sequence goes on along the minus strand of UXGC01000623.1, from coordinate 51,365 downwards.
AACGCTTCGGACCAAAAAAGGAAGTCCTTCTAAGCACATAATGTATTCATCTCGAGCGGCCACTTCCCAAAGCCGAAATCCAGTCCCCAAAAAAGGGCCACGGCGAAGGAGGCGGCGCGCGTTATGTATCCGGCCGTCGGGTCGGGGATAGACGACTTGGTATGCAAAACTCGAGCAGGAGCCCCCCGGGCGCGGGGGACCAAATTGAAATTCCGGGGTGACCCGCGGGGCCTGCTCCGAAATCCGGGGAACTATTAAGGAGTAATGAGGCTGGCCGGGGACGCGGCGCCGCTCCTTCCCGCAGCCCCGCCTCCTAGGCCAGCCGCGCGCGACCAGGAGCAATGGATATATTATGCGCGCGCGCACGGATGCCGGTAGTTATCCCTCTCGGGCTATCTCCGACGGAGATCGCGTGCTCCCACAAACGCCAGCTCTGGCCGACTTTTGGACGACTTCGTGCTGAGGTAGATCGACGCTTGCTCCCCCAAATGTGTGCGCGTATGCGACAACGCCCAGAAAAATCGGCGCATGGCCAAATTATTCTTACGCACTGCTTAAGATATTTTTTAGTAAGAGGGCTGAACATTTGTAAAAAAATATAATATTCGAGGTCCGCGTATCTTCTTGCAGGTCAAAAACAATATTAATTGAACATTGCATAAAACGTAGAAAATAATTGCTTTTCTCTTTTTAACTTCACAGTGTAAATTATGTTACGGTTTCTTTGCGACACAAAAATGAATGTATTTCTGCAATTATAAAATGTTAAGGTTTTCACAATACAAAATTTGTAAATTCTATATATAATAATTTATTAATCTTGCTGATAATTTTTACACATGATATATGCAAATCATTAGGAATTTAAAATCAACTGCATCATTTATCTACATAAATATAACAAATATCGTCTATTCCTCGTACGTTTTTGCCACGTAATTAAGTTCTTAGCACCAGTTTAACAGCAACACCACACTTTATTACTCGGACGCAAAAAGGGTTGATTGCAGCATCCAAGGCTTTTAATGAAGCGATATCCGCAGAACCAGCTTCAACCCAACGCAATCCCCGAAAATAAAGTGCGAACAGCCTCGATAGTTAACACCGTGGACGCTGTTCCGACCTGCCCGCCGAAATCGACGCTCATCCATACCGCCAACAGCCGAGACGACGCGACAGTCGCAAAAGGCCGCGGCGGAAAGGAGGCAGCTTGTTTTAGCGGCGCGCGCAATTAGCCGCATCCGGCGCGGCGCGCATCCATCTTTATTTTCTCCGAGCCGGAGCGCCCGGGCGCGAGCAAATTGATCGGCGGGGGGTTGGAGCGAGCCGCCGCTCGACACGGCCGGATTTCAATTTACATAAGCCCCGGAGGATCGGCCGGGCAGATGCGCCGTCGACGGACGCCGCGGACGGCGTCGCCGGGATTAACGAGCTCGTAAGTCACCGAGCGCCGCGCGGCAGGTACACATAGGTATATGCGCGTAAGGATTTCCCGCGCGCCCGAGCGACGCCGCGGCAGCTAATTTTTCGGGAACCTCCTTGTCTCCTTCTTTCCCGGGGCTCCCTTTCGCTGGGAATTTAATCATTGTAATTACAAGCAACTTTTATAAATAAGTGACTTAGAAGTCATTTTTTAATCAATGAAATCAATTTGTAATTTCTTAATCAGTAATTATTATGTAAATGATCCTTTTTCGAATTTAATGTAATATCAGTAATGCTTATCAGTAGTATAAGTCAGTATTCCTGTGCTTGGAATTCTAAAGTCGTTGTAATTGCAATTTGTATAGTATACATTGTAAAATATGTAGATTGTATAATTATTTTGAAGTGTGGAATAAGGAAAAATTAAGCAAGATATTATCGTTGACAGTGTTACTCACCTAGCGGTAACATTTCTGGTTCATTAAAATATTTTTTTGTGTGTGTAGTTCTAAAAGACATTTTATACATTGTTTCTTGTCTAAAAAGCAGGTAACGAACATTTTTTTAGAGTTCTTCGTTGACTTATAAGATTCTTTGTAAAACACGCAATTATAAAAAATAGCATGCTTAAATATTTCGATTTTCTTTTGCTTTTTAATTTAATTTAACGTTGCCATTTTTTGAAAATTTCAAATACGGTCCAGAAGAAAATAATTACGTCGAGTGCCCTTCTAACCTGATTCGATGCAGAATAATACCAGAGGAGTAGGTTTTTCTGGATCAATCGGTCCCCAGAAACACCCCATTAAAAATCAATCCTTCTAATTTATCGCCCGGCCAGCTCCGCTAATGCCATCGTTAAGAATCAATCGCGGCCACATTAAGCTGATGACTTTCGTCACTTTGCTCCCCGCGATCCGGCTCTCATCGGCTATTCGCAGCGCGAGCCACCTCGAAAAATCGTCATTTCGGGCACGCGCTCGCGCAAACATACGCAGCGACGCGGCGCGCGCTCATCGGCAAAAAGGACCACGGCACGCGCATGGGGAAGACGCTCCGTCGGCCTACGGCTCCTTTTTTTTACAACCGGCCGCCGGGGCCTACATATGCATGAGTCCGGCTCTCTTTCGCGGCCTCAAAACGCCCCCTTTTTTCGTCCGTCGGGAAAAAACTCATTTGCTTTCTTAAATATGTTAAAAAAAAGGGGGGCGAGGCTCTCCCCGCGTTCGACGTTATTGATGCGTTTCGCGTGCCGCTGAGTTTCTCGGCGCTGGTCGCCGATTCCGGAATCGGCGCAAAAGCCGCCCGGGCAAAAACAAAAATTTCGTCGATTCGTGCGGAAATCGCGAGAATTTTTATTGCCCAACAAATGGACGATTACTGCCAGCCGATCGCTCTTCACCGTCCACCTTTGTCGGCCCGATAAGATCGAACCGCCGATTCGAAATTCGCTTTTTCGTATAATTTATCGGCGATGCAAAAAAATTAAATACACGCCGGCGTACGTTTAAACGAATAAATTCGGACGACTATTTCGTTCATTACGGCTAATTTAGGGCCATCAACCGGTGCCTGGGAATAAAAATTCCATCAAAACACGACGGTCGGCGGAGAAAAAAGCCGCGCGAGCGCCGCGCGGCTAAACAACCCGGCGGCAATTAATAAAAACGTAAATCTAGGAGATTTATGCGACTCGCATAAACTCATCTGCGTGTAGCTCGAGCGGGCTACACGGCGATAAAGCATCCGCGCCGCGTGCAATAAGTGTAGCACCGACGCACATTTTTGAGAGACGCCAAGCACCGTCCGCGCGGAATGCGCAATTACGAGATATACGGGCCCTAAGTATTGCACCTTCTCTTCTGCGCTCCTAGGCTGCTGTCGCGGAAACGTGAGAACGCGGACACTTGCATGTCTTTTTTGTTGTCCCCACGCTTCCTATTAATAATTTTCAATTTTTTAATAGGGGTTCAAGTGAAATTTTAAGATGATTGAAGTATTTTTAGTGTAAATTAGTTTCAGGCTATTTGATAATTAGTTTATTAGTTAGTTTACTTTTATTGTAAGTTTTGCTGATGATTATTTTCGACATTTTCCAATTATCACGTAATAGTTATAATTAATATAAAATTAGAGTTTATTCAGCTAATAAATGCAGGAATGTTCCAGCTATGATTTGCAAGTTGGCAACTTGATTGGCACCACTTCGTAAGAAAACTCGTTATCAAAAAAAAGTTAGTAAAAGAATTTTTATCGACAGAATGACAAGAATGTCGATCGAATTTTTCTACATCCTTATCTTTGAAAAATATGATAATTGAATCTCCAGATTTTATCAGGCTAACGCATTAATTCTAAGTATCTATTAAACGTTATAGTCTCTCAGCGTTAACCTTTTCCGCAAGTAGATTGAAACTCGCGATAGGCCTATAATTATGCGTTAATACGCGTCCAAAATATACAGATATGACTATGCTAATTGCTCTTTGACAGTTTCGATAGGGAGTGTCATTCAAAAATCGAAGCGACGCAGTTGCGTCAACCGCTTTTTTTCCAAGCAATCATTAAACCGATTAAACTAGATCGATAGCTTTTTTCTCCCCATGCCCCCATGTGTATCCATAGTAGTAAGCATATTTCCAAAACGGTACGCTCAACTTTTTTTCCTCTCCCGACAATGCGTTATCCGCTATCAAAACGTTAAATCACTCCGGCAGAAAAAGAAGCAAGCAGATCTCGCCGCTTCGTGGAGCCATCGAAAGGGTGTATACGCAAAAGGCCGCGAGCGTCGCTGGTTCGGGACGGCGCGGGCGCGTTCCTACACGGAATTAGGCTTTATCCCGGAGTCTCGAATAAATTTCGCGTTCGGGCGTACACGCGTAGCCAATTATCGCGCGGCCAAAAGAATGAGCTTCCCTTCGGGCGTCCCCCGGGATCGGCGCGTGCGAGGGACGCCGGCTTCGCGTGCGCTCTCATTAACACCGCTCGGCGTTAATTATGTCCCCGATTACCCGCGACGATTGCGCCCGGCTGCGCGGGGCCGTGAAAATCGCCGCCATCCCGCGTGCTTTTTGGTAGAAAAAAGGGGGACGCGCCGATCGGATCGCTCGCCTTCGCGCCGCACGCGTCCTTCGGCTTGTTTTACAGCGGTCATTTAAATGCGCTCGCACCTCTCGTGAGAACTCGATTGATACGTCCTTTTTACTTTTTCTTCGTGCGTGCGCGTAAAAATGTTTGATAAAGATTCGAAAAAATTATTTTTAACTATAAAAATCTTTGTTAGTGTTCAAATTTTTTAAGGTACAGTTAACAAGAACCGTTTACTCGTAGTGATTTTAGTAAAAACTGCAATTTGAAAATGTTTTTTTTTTCGAAAAAGTGCACAAAATCACAGGAATTTACATCCACTGGCGGAGGCTTCGAGTTTTCTAGATCACTTCGGGAAGACTTACGAACTGCGCTAAGCGGTATAATAGGACTCGACTGGCGTGAGTCAGTGCTCAGTTTCAAGGTTTTTCTTTTTTTACGGCCAGAGATAACGGAGAACCGAACGCACACGCTCATTAAACGAGCGCTCGGTGAAAGCTCAAAATGAGGAATTTAGTCTCGTGCCGATTTTATCTCGGCCGCGAATAATTAATACAACAAAGATTGATTATTGCGAAACGGTCGCAGCCTCATCTACATACTGCTCGTCGCATTTTTTCCCCCCGTACACCGAGGAGGACGGGCGATCGAACCGCCAATTGGCTCCTTAAGCCACTTAAACCGCACCGTAAGCGGCACTCTTCATTCGCGACTCATTAACGCTCGATCGGTGAAAATGCGACTGGTTCTCAGGCCGCGGTGAAAAGTCGAAAATTCGCGGCTCGCGCTAATTAAACCGATCGCGCCGGACGATAAACGGGGCAATAAAGGCCCCGCGAAAACGTCTTTAATGACACGCGCGCGGCGCGAGCGAAAAAAGGAGGACGGGCCCGCTCCTGTTAGCGTGCGCGCGGCCGAAAAACGCCGCGCGTTTACAGCCCCGCGCGCAATTACGATTACACGCGAGCTCGCTTTTTCAGCGCGCGCACATTGCCCCCGTCGTAAAACTCGCGGTTCGTTTAGGAGCGTTTACCCGGGCTTTACGAGCGCGCCGCCGCGTTTTATACTCGCGTTTTGTCCGATGTATAAACGAGATCGCGGGGCCGAGAGTCGCTCGCCCTCGCCCCGTTTCTTTCTTCGCCGACGGATTTTACTTGTAAATTGATATACGAGCGGGAGAGGCTGGGGATTTTCTTTTTCTGCGCGATTAGGCGAGCGCGCGCGTCGCGCAAGAAGATTTAAGTGGCTTATCTCGTGAGATGGGCGTGAGCTCGATGTACATCAGCCGGGGTTTATTGCTCACGGCGAATAAAATTTGATTAGTTTACTGGGGACGTAGGATCGGAGCACAGTTCGTAAAACGAGAGCAGCTTTGGTTGTTTCAGGGATTCGCCTGGCTTCTTCGGAGCTACCTGAAAATCTTGATTCTGAGGTAAGAAACTTTGTGAAGATGTTGTACCTATACTAGAAGTACCTACTAGAAGATCAAGTAATTTATGATTCTAAAACAATACTAACTTTAGACAATCTATTTAATAATCAGTTGTAATCAGTTGGAGTAATTTTAATAATTACATTTTCTAGACCTCGCATTGCTTTTTAATTACTCATGATATTATTTAATCTGAAAATAATTATTTAAAGAGCGTTAATTATTTAATAAGATTAATCGATAAATTAATTTTGTGTAAATGAATATTCAGACATTTACATAGAAAATTGTACTGGATATGTACTTAATATTACATTTACCGCCAGGTGGACTCTAAGATTTCAATCCCGGGATTGGGTCTGCCCTGTCGGTTTTATTTATAAGCCGCAAAGAAGACTTAGGTAGTTAGTCGTCTGCAGGAGCCTAATATAAAGTGCTCCACTACTTATTTGAATTCGATTGCTTTAAATCGGCTTAATTAGACTGAATCATTGTAATCAAACTTTACTAAAATTGTAATACATAGTGTATACATATATTTAAGATTAAAATATTTTCTTATTTCGTTAATTAAAAATAATTTTTTTTATACATATTAGCAAAGATTTTGTTGATGTTTCTTTTTTAATTAAGAAACGAAATATTTTCGCAATAAATTCTTTATCGCGCAATCGAATCAAATTAATTGTAATAAATATTAATTCGTTACTGCTCTAGCAGTGAGAAAAGCAGTAATTTCTTGCAAACATTGTATAAATTCAAATCACCATATTCCGAGGCAGTCGAGCGGCTAGCTCGCTCTCGTTCTACGAAAAAGTATAATTATCTCGTTTAAAGGAGAAGGTGACGGGTGAAAACAAACGTTTGATCGGTCGCAAATTGAGTTGCTCGGCGGGCGCGCGGATAAAAAATGTCCGGAAGGCTGACACAATCGCGCGTGTGTACAGAACGCGCAGCGCGCGAGGCGGAGGCGCACGCGGGACCGGACTAATCGTAGATCTTTTAATTAAAAGCTGTCTCTTTCCATATCGGAGGCCCCGGCTCGGACGTGCGGCCAGATACCGTGAAATGCCTCGCGCGAGCCTCATATCTCCGGGCGCAAAAGAGAGGATTCCGGCTGTCTTTCGACGGGGGAACCGGCTTAATTCCCAAAAAGTCGAGCTGCCGCTGTTATTCCGCGGGGCCTCGTCCTGTCTCCGCTCGCCGATCCTTCTCCTCTTTTTTTTTCGCCGCTATTAATATTCACGTCAACGTGCGCCGCTCGGGTAGCGCGCGAGTTACAGAAGGCGCGTATACGAATGTAGATCGCCGGGGAGATACGCTGCCGAGCGAACATGAGCTTCGCTCATTCACACGTTCGGCGATTTCACTCGCTCGCTCGTTAAATTATTGCGTTTAACGCGTGATTTTTATACCTTCCCCGCGTCTTGTCCTCGATGCTTTAATCTGCGCACGGAAAAAAGAACGCGTACACCGGAATCTTGGAATATAAACTTCGTATACAAAAAACGTACCCTACGCACGCGCGTCTCCGTAACAAACTGGAGTGTCCCCGCAAAAATCCGCCTAAAAACACCCCAGCGATTATATTCAAAGCAGCGCGCCCGAGACAAATTCCTCGCTCGCTAGCCCAACGACCAAAACATTCTCGCAATTTGTAACGAAGAAGGCAAAAAGCTGCTGGGCCGCAGTCGCACAATGGGACGGGTCCCCTTCAAAAATCAATCGACCGCCGCGCGTCCTGCTTTAAAAAATTCCTGGCCACGCGCGCGCAGGTGACTGCAGCTGCTCCGCGACGATTTAGAAAATTGCCCGGGGGGACGAGCGGCGCGCGCGCGAGCTCGGCGCGGCCGTCGCACGCGTCCGCGGCGCGCGTAATCGTTTCCCCCGAAGAGATGAATTATTTTCGGGGCCCCGCGGGACGAGTTACAATGCACGGCGCTCGCGTGCGACGCCCGGCCACGCGACCGCGCCCGGAGAACCCCGCGAGCGCGAGGCTCGCAGGAAAACGCGAGCGAGGGTATTTTTTTATTTTGGATGGCGGGCTGGATAGTTGCTGTTTTTTCCGAGATTTAACGTACTCGCTCGCGTGCGAGCAAGCGGAGTGATTCTAAATTTTAATAATCGTTACGTACTAAATTTAAAAGATCGCGATACTGGGTTCTCGGGCGAGTAGGAGGGTTGCATGAGTTGCTTTAGTGCAGCATATGTGCTTTATGTAACTGCAATTGTAATGCCACATCGTAAAATAATGCTACTAAAAGTGTAATTTTGTAAAAAGTAAATAAACAAATGTTGAGTCTGAATTATAATAATCGTTACGTATAAAATTTAAAAGATCACGATACCGTGATACTGGGCGAGAAACAAAGGCCGTATTAGTAAAGTCAAGGAGCGGCTTTTTGCGCACGCAATAGTTAGCAACGCACGACTCTTACACAGTAGATGATAAACAATAGTGCGCAGTCAATTATCTCAATACCTCCACAGCCAGATTCTCTTACCCAAAGTATTTGCAGTAATAATGCAAAAGAAAAAGCGAGGTAATTCCTTAGCGAGTCCATCTTTAATTCGCCAAAAAAGCCGCGCCGCGAGCAGCGTCTCGTTACGCATCCGCGATCCACGCGCTCTCGGGGGCAGTGCAGTGCGGCGAGAGGGCTCCGCAGCACGCGAGCCGTAAACTCCTCCGGCCGGCGGCGGGCGTTGCGCAATTTACGCCGCGCGTTTAAGTGCGCGCTCGCGCTGTCGCTCGCTCGTCCCGCGGGGGCCGCACTTCCGCGCCGCGCAGGGCATCGATCAGCTCGCACAATGCCTTTTAATGCGCGGCACTTTGCGCGCGAGCCGAGGGATGGCCTCGGTCACACCCACTCCCCGGGGATAGAGAGCCCGAGAGGTTTTTGAGGTTTTTGCGAGGGAGGCAGCGCGCTCGCCTTTTTGCGCGTAATGGCTAGCTGCTAGGAGGCAAGGGAGAGGGCCCTTTTGAAAGTGTGCCTTTGTAAGTGGTACTCTTGGCCTGTGAATTTTCTGCTAAGCCGCGTACGTTGCTTTCGGCGGCGAAAGTACTTTTTAGTTTCATCTTTTTTAAAAATGTTCAACGGCGAGTAACGTTTCATTATATCTTTTTAACAAAAAATCTTAACGTTAAAGGAACGTGTTAAAGTATTTTTAGGTCTTTTATAATCTAGAAGAGTGAAAAATTAAGAAAATCATCGTTCAAGCGAAAATTAGTTGCTTTCAGAAAAAAATAAAGTTGGATTTGCTTAGTTTTCACTCGAAACGAGTGATTTTTCACTATTTTAAACTGGGAATCCACATTTGCAGTTAACTTAATTTTTCGTTTAAAGTTATTTCCAAGTTCAGCAGTAGTTTATTCTTTAAATTTTTCTACCGCCCGTTTGAAAAATCCATGAAAAATTAAAAAATTTTACGCAAATTTCAGCACAGCCGAGCAGCACTCGGCAAAGCTGTGTACACAGTCCTCGATAAACACAGCCGAGGCGAAGCGGGAGCCGGCGCAGCGGTAACGAGCGCGCGGCTCTCGCGCGCGCTCGAGTCTGCCCGAGTGGGTATCGGGGGGAGCACTTGGCTCGCGTGCACGCCTCCCGGGCGTTTAAGCGCAAATGCTCGGGCTGTTACTGCGGCCGCTGCGGGTGCGCGCGCGCGAGCGAGCGAAAAACGCGCCGCCGCGGCTCGAGACGAATGGCAAAGAAAAGCGGCGAGCGGCCGCGGCAACCGGCACTTAGCGGTACGCTTTACCTCTCGTTGCGGCGTCGCGCACGCGAGGCCGCCTCGACCTTCCGCGAGGACTTTACTGCAAAATAATTTAGACGTTAGTGCGGCCCGATCGGGCCGGCGCGCGTTCATTGCGCTCCTTGCGCGCGCTTTTTATTTTCGCCGCGTTCCGAGAAACGTTTGTATGACCATCGCCGATAATTATCCGACGTTAGAAGAAAAGAAAAGGGAGCCGAGCGGTTAAGGGGTCACGCGCTGCGCGCCCGCGTGTGAAAGCGAAGTGTACCGGTTGAAAAGGTGAAAAAATCGGTACGGCGAGCGGTAACTGCGTATGCGAAACGATCGCGCTGCCGGCTGTTAAAGTATCGGGCTTTTATTGGGATACTACAATTTGCATGATTAAAGATTTTTATTTTAATGATCTGATGTAGGCATTAAAACGTACAGAATTGCGAAACTATTTTTATGATGCTAAATTTGTAAATGCTAGGTAATTCGAAGAATAAGATTACAAGTTATTTTAATTTTGAGCATTAAATTTATTCTCGCATATAATGGTGTATTTTTATTTAAAACTAAATACCTTGTACTTTCTTTAGTTTCGATTGATGTTAATAAAATGCTGCTTATACGGTTTTGAAAAATTTTGTTACCTATACTCGAAAAATTAAAAAGAAATCATTTTCTTTTTAAAAATTAAAAAGGAGTTTAAAATTATCATTAGTTAATAATAAAACGCATCTCAATTTTGTATTGACTTCAACAAACTGGTATACTTGCAGAAGAAATTTGTTTCTCCTAAGAAAGCGTGAAATGCGTACAAGACCACCGGCACTTCGTAATCTCCGGATCTCTCGGTCACGGGTTGTTTCGCAATCGGCTGCGAAAAGGGCAAATCGGTAACGAGCGTAGACGAAAACGGTGCCGCGTCGAATTACCCGGACAATCGAATCGGCGAGCGGCCGGTCGTCCTTCCCTGAAATCGAGCGACGATCGGCGCGCGCGAGCCTACCTGCACGTCCGACGAATTTGCACCTCGCGCGCCGGGGCAAACCTATCATCGGCGCGTTTGCACAGGCGGCCGCGGCAACAACGTGAAAATTACCGGCGCAAAGTGCGACGGCGCGCGAGGCGGTTAGCGCGTCCATTAGGGCCCCGGGGAGCTCCTCTACTTACCGCGGCCAGACCGTTTTCGCGCGCGCCGAGCGCAAAGTAGGTGTTTAAGGGCCCGATTCGGCGCGGAGGGAGGCGCGCCGTCCGACTCCTCTCCCCCCCTTCGTTTCATAAATCAGTGGAAGCGACCGCAGTGCTGATGAGTCGGGTTTCTCGACGGCCGCACGCCCCTGCATCCGGGGCCCCCCGATGCATCCTCGAGGACGCTCGAGGCGGGATCGCGCGGTGAAAGTTGCCTGCGAGCCGAGTGCGAAAGTTGCCGAGGCGAGGTGCGAATTTCTTCGGCCCGATGCGTACGCAGTTTCTTCTCACTTCTTTATTTTCTGTATTTGCCATTCGTAATTTGTAAAGCAGCTGTTATTACTTTGTCTCTGAATGTATTTCTTATTGATCTTTCTTTTATTTTGCGACGAGTCTTATCAGATGAGGAAGGTAAATTTAATTTTATTAAAAAAATCCAGCGCCCACTTTAACAAAGAAATTAATTGATTTTGATAAAGTGACGTAAAAAGAGTATCGCGAAAAAGTTTAAATCTTTGTGCATTTAATGAAATACACATCGTTAAAATTCACTCGGAGCAGAGGAGCCGCACTGGTGAGTAACACCTTGAACGCGCATCCGAAGTCATGAGTAACGGAGCCGTGTCTTGCATTCCAAGTATCCGATCGCGATAGCCGTCTCGCCGAAAATTAAAACCAATTACACGAGGCATCACGAACCGAGGTGACTAAAGCTCCCGCGGAGCTTCGATGGACGGTGCGCCATGCTTCGAGGTGTAGACTACGTTGTTCGGCCGTAAATGGAACAGCAAGAGTGCGCGTGCTCCGTCGATGCGCTGTCCCTCGACGACCGCTGTCGGACACCGCCACTGTCAGTCGGAGAATCCTGCCTTGAAATGTTCCATTTTTTCCGCAATATTAAATAAACTTTAAGAAAACGTTCGACTTGCGGACGTTCCGCAGAGATTATTCATTTTATGTTTTATTTTACTTAAAAAACTGAACAAATGTTAAAAAATAAATTTTTAGTTTGCATACATTTTTTTTATGCTATCTTTGTCACTATCACCATTTCCGCATAGTCGTTTCAATGTTTGTATAATAATAGCTTGTAATATATAATAGTTTTGAAATTGTTTTTTGGCATTGACAGAAAATTGGCGTAAAAATGATAACTTTCAATAGGAGCTATTCTGCGTTTGAGTGTTCAACGTTTCACAACAAAAAATTCATCATATAATGAAATTTAACGTGCTTATTTTTGTGTTCATTCTTTTTCTTGCTTCTGCGTCAACGAAAAATGTACGTTCTTAGACAAAAAGTTACTTTAATTATTCATTTCTTGTAAAAATATTTTAATTTTTCTTTTACCTATAAATTATAATGGTTATAGAAAAAAAATGAGCAAATTCACGTGCAATTTTTTTTATGCTTTTCTAGACGAATACCTTAGCTAATCTTTGTATGATGAACATTAGTGCATGAGATAATATAATAAAAATGCTGTTAATAAAAGATATTGTCAAAACTTTGTTGTTAGAATTTATTTTATGCTTAAACAGATAACAAAAAAGATTCATAAGAAAATTTTTTTTCTCTAGGCAGTGCGAAGATGCGTAACGGTTGTTTTTAACGAACTTTACATACGCGACAATTCCTTTATTATAAAAAGTGGTAGATATAAACATAGCCACTATTCCTGGTACGTTTCACTTGATTGGGTAAAGGTTCCCAGTGGACCAGTGCTGGTAAATATTTTATATCTACGGCTCTGATTATAAGCTTATTAATTGGCAAAGAAAACTATACCACCGCGGGAACGGCGGCGGTAGTAAAATTCTCCACCCTTGTCGTCCACATTTCATTTTTTAACCTAAGAAATATATCTATATATGAAAGTTGGCCGATAAAGGATGTCATCACTAGAGGGGTGCTTTGTTCTATTTAAACTGCCAATATCTCACAAATCCCCTTTTGAGAATATTTCTGTAATTAAACACTTAAGAATTTGCAATAAACACAATAACCCTATAAGAAAAGCTCATTTTGCATAAGTGTCCTGCGAAAGAATTAAGTAAATTTTGCATTTTCGGTAAAAGAAAATTCTGATCTGTAAGCAAAATGTACTTGCATTTTAGGGTATGTAATTTCTTCTTCGGATTTCTCGAACTCCTCGAAATGAGTTTTCCTGCTCAAAACGATTTGTGGTCTGTTTATTATTCATTTTTTTCTGTTTTTAGGTATATTACAATATTCTCTATTTTTCTAATGGATTGCAAAATCCGAAATCTGATGTGGTAGAACTTTTTGACCAAGATTACAAATCTGCATCAGGTAGTATAGCCAATTTAATGCGCTATGCACTCGGAATTCCCAAATTTAGCGATATAAAATTGGTAAAATTATATTCTTTCTTTCATGCATAACAATGACATCAAATTATTCATTTGCTGTCTGGTAAGTTAAACGAATCAACTTTTATTTCAGGGTAAGGTACAACTTGACAATCATTTATTTAACCCGAATAAATGCCTTAATATATATACTGATTATAAGTGGGAGGTTAACAAAGGTTATGGAATTTATGTTAATGTGACTACTAGGCAAAATGATGAAGTATTATTACAAGGTACTTTGCAGGTTATGGAAAAAAAAATAAATGTAAAAAAATAAAGTGAATCTAGAACTGCATAAGTTTATTAACATTGTATTACATTTTCATTTTATTTGCACAATTCAGGTTTCTGCGACTTTTTCGACGTTCCCTTTACATACCAACTCAACTGTAGATAAGTCCTCTTCAGAAATACTATTTATCCGAAATTATTAGAACTGGTACTTTTCCATTCGGATGGCAACGAGTTTCAATAGTTTCCAAAGTTGGCACTCTCCGCGCTCAAAATTCCTTTCCTAGCGGAAGAGCGACAGGTAGATAGCTCGCGATTAGTCACTCGAAAAAGCGCTCGCCCGCAGGCAAAACCACGCGGAGCCTCCCAACAATGACGCGCCAAAAGCGCGCGACCACGGCCCAGCGCCCGGTCCATTCCCCCCGTAGCTCCAACCCCGTGAGGCCCGCCCGGCGGCCTCCTCCATTGTCCCTCCTTTGTCCTCGTCATTTTTTTTCGCACTGACGCCGCGTCGATTTTTCAGTGCGCATCCTTCCACGAAAACAAAAGGGGGCCCTTCGATCGGAAACGCGCGTACGCACGTCGGCCCCCGGGAGGGTCAGCTAACGACCTCCGACCGGCGGGAGTAGGTCGGCGCCGGGGCGCACAAAAGCCCGCATTGTCCTTGGCGCGCCGGCTCCTCTCGCCCCCTTTGTTGCGCGCGTATGCGCGAACAATCGAGACAATGGCCCGGGGGCAAAAGCGAGAGGCGAGCGGCCGCACGCGTCATTTGCGTGCCCGCGCGCGCTGCTCGCGAGCTAAGCCGAAAATTGGCGTCGCCTCGCTCGTTTTTCCTCGGGAGCGAAGGCGAGCTCGGCGGGTGACGATAAGCCGACGGTTGCAATTAACTTCTGGACAGTGATAAGTTAATCGGAATATTTATTTTCAGGATGATGCGAGTAAGGTCCGTCTTATTTCGAACAGTTTCGGTTTGCGATGTCGCTCATACTTTCTTCATTTTTTTTTCGCAGAATTGCCTTTTTGTAAAGGTCTCCATTACTCAATTTAATTAAACAGAAAGAAATTATTTTAAGTCTAATTTAAACAGCAATATCGCACGAGTGTATTTCAAAAGTCATCAAAATTTTTCTTTGCTTGAATGAGTATTTTACTAATGTCTAAAATCTTTCGAAATTTCATCTCCTTTTGCTCTTTACTTAAATTACGAGAAATCGGGCGCTCGTTTAAAAAATCAACGTTTCATACGATTCTCTCTCCGAAAAATGATAAAACAGATCAGCGAGTTAACTACACCAGATTAATGAAGATCTTCGGTACACTGCGATCGACCTCGCGACCGGCGATCAACCGCTCGTTACCGGACGTCCATCGTGAGAAACGAAAAAAAAAATCGGTGAAGGGAAGATTAATCTCGTCGCGATCGCTCGGACGCGCGCACAAAACGCGCTCGTTACGTTCGATGAAACGACACAAAGCCCTGCCCTCGCAATTACGATTTTTGCGAAGCCGTCGGCTCCCGTCATTATCCAGCACCGCGGATTTTCGGTCGTCGCGTGTTCTTTTTTTCATTTTCGCCGCCGCGCGCATGCCGCAGATTCCCGCGACTTTCTAGACGCACGTGCAAATGAGCCCGCGAGTCACGTACGCTCGGGCCGTTCATTAGCGCCGATTAAGATGCCTTTCGAGAGCGAGGGAGAGAGGGCGGCCGGGCGAGAGATAAATCGGCCGTGCCACTCGCGACACGTAAACTGGCCCCGACGCCCGGTAAATTACCCATCGCGCGGGCCCGGCCGCACCTCCGTGCGAGATCTTATCTCGCGCGGGTGATAACGAATTCGCGGCCGTGCGCGCGTAAAACAAATTTTTACGGGGCGTTTTTTACGGCCGCGCATCGATTACACGCCGCGGTGATCAAATTAATTTAATCGCCGTTTTATTGACTCTCAATTGGCGCGCGATCGGCGCTTAACGACCGGCCCCGCGTTTATATAACTCGAAATTTAATTATCTATCTGATTTTAAGAGCGCGCTGTGTGTAAAATCCGCCTCTTCGGTCGGGGTACACAACGCGACTAATTAAAACTCCTCGGCGAGCGATCGGTAAAAATGCCCCTCCTCGTCGAGATTCTTTACGCGACGCGGTCGAGCGGTATCTTCCAGCGCGAAGCTTATTTACCGCGGGCAAATTAAACTTCTTGTAGCGGCGGCCGCGGTTCATCCGTCAGCCGCCGGCTATCTATTCGAAATAACTTCGGAGTTAAAATTTTTCGAGATCCGTCCGACAAATTTCGCCGCGGAATCTTAATTAGCACCGCTGCCGCGACGGTTTCTCCGAATGGAGAGGCGTATATACGTATACACGTGTATACGGCGGATATCTTGCGGAGGTTTACGTCCACCCGCTGCTAACGAAGAGGTTGCGGCACTACAATTTAAGCTTTAATCGGTTTAATCTGCTCGGTTTTAGCTCCGCTGCCTCGCCGAGGTAGACTGCGCCGCGGCGTAGATAATTCTAAGTGAATTGATTTACGTTGGAGGGAAAATAGTTTTTCTTTTAAACGAACTTCGATAAAATTATTTTTTTGAAAGTTCTTTTACGAGATGTTGTGAATTTTTGAAAATTAAATTAATAAATCTTATGATGGATTTAAAATACATTAGCCGTGATTACTTTAATTTCATTTTAAGTACGGCAAAATTAATGATCGCGTGCGTTCGTTATTTTCAGCAGTATGTAATTTTTATGGACTGCTGAAGTAAATCAAAAATTAATTAGGCAATTAAATAATTTTATTTTGTATAAAAATTGAAAATTAAGACTTTTTTTCAGAAAAAATATTATTATAATATTTATGTCTTACAGAAAATTTTTTAATATACAACCCACACCCGAGCAAGTATGTTTTATGTATAAACCTGCAAGAAGTACACGATCCTCGGCGCATTAAAACCAAATAACCGCCGGTATGAAACGCCCCGTACAAGCAGTTCGCATCCCCTTAGCAATCTCGCGCCTCCTTTTTTTCGTTAAACCGGCAAAAAGAGCGCGATATTGCGCGTCGTTAGCTCGAAGGTGCGAAGGTGCCCTCGACATTTTTGTCGTTACGGAGCCGCGAACACGGGCGTTTCGGCGCGTAATAAGTCGATAATGGCCACAACGGCCGCGATAAGCGGCCTCTAAACGCCCCCAAATGAGCTCTAATTGCGCACTTGGCCGTCTCGCGGTGCGCCTGCCAAGGAGAGAAAACCTGCACGCCGCGCGCGCGTGTCGATGATCGAGTCACGTGCCGGACACACTATACCCGACAAATTGATTTTTAAATTTCCCGCCGCGATATTGGCTTAATGCGCAATTTCACGCTCGATGATTTTTAAAAGCGCTGCACCTCGAGCTCGCGCTCGGATTTCGCGCGCGAGACCCGTTGAAAATCAATACTGACTTTGTATTTTACGGGTAACGAGTACAATTTATTCCGGCCTCAACAAAGTGAATTGGATCGACGCGAAATAAAAGTGTACGCGACCATATGGCGAGAGAAGTTTCCGAGAACTCGAAAAGAAAAGTATCCCGATCACCTATCAATTTGTCGAAAAAAAAATTGGCGTTAAGAAACGCACCTATACCCTATCGAAAATCGAGAGTCTGCAATCTAGGCGCGTTCTAATCCCCGCAGAGGCGAGAGGCTGCGAGGACGTGATCGAATCCGCGCCTCTCGTTAATCGAGGCCGCAGCCCCGAAGATATTTGGCGCTCTTTATCGCGGCTCGTTGGGAGTACTATCATTACCGGCGGCTTCTCACCCCTTCCGAGGGCCGCCGACACCTGCCGCCCTAGACGCGAAAAATAATGGCGCGTGAAATCGCTCCCGAAACGCACACACGCGCGCGCGCGCGTAATCGTCGCGCCTAAGCGCGCGGATAATTACATTGGCCCGTCGTTCGGCGGCCGGGCGTTTTTGCGGGCCGCGGCAGCCGGCCCTATTACCCCGATGATTGCGCGCGCCTCCGAGGAGCGGGGTAGCGCGTCGCCGAGCGCGTGCGTCGCATACGAAAGATGCCCGCGAGACCGGGCTAATCGATTCGCCGGAACCGGATTAGAGGCATTAATTTCTTTTTACTTGCTGCCCGGGACACCGCTCGGCTACTGCACCTGGGAATTCGCCGGATTCTTGCTCTTCGGCCAATTCGTATCGCAATTTCAAGCTTGTTTAATACCGACGATTGATACGACGTTTTTGCCCCTCGTCGCGGTTCTTCTCGTTTTGTTGACATTAATTTTCTTGCCGCTGAATGCGTTGATTCTTTAAAAAATTGTTGTTTGACGTAGGTGTGTATGAACGGAGATCAAAGTTGTTTTGAAAATTTATTTTAAAGTAAAATACATTTGACTAGTACTATAAAGCGTTTAAACACTAAATAAAACTTTTTAAAAATAATTTAAAAATATTCGTGAAAACAATGGAAATAGCCATAAAAATGTGAAAGTCGCCAACAGGAATCTGAAGAATGTTTTGAAAACAATTCACAAATACGAAAATCATCATCCCCTTATTAGCATAAAGTCGGAGTCAAACAGTTGCAGGGGAGTCAACGCGATGGCTATCTCCATCCGACTTTCAATAATGCTAAGTGTATATCTCCGATCGGAAATCCACAAGGGAGCTGGTTGCACTCAAGCGCCACTGGGTCACCAGTTGCCGTAGTGATTTTATCGCAGAGCCTCGAAATTCTGGTAAAAACTTATTTTTCATCTTAAAGTGATTTATTAGTTTCCGCCTAGACACTTGCGTTACTTTTAATTTTTCAATTTTCAAAAATTTCGCTTGTAATGGTACTGGTGACTGTAGTCGCTCGACAGCATTAACATTCCTCTGTACATTATTTCCACGTCGTTGTCGTTTTCTGCGGGGTCGTAAATAAATATTCCTCTTTTCGGCCGTTTTAGTTTTAGCAGAGATTGAAGGTTCTAAATACAATTCAAAAATATAAATATTAAATTGAAAAAAATAATTTTAATGATTAATACTTACGGAAAGTACGATCACATTTCCTTGGTTAGTATTGTTCATTTGATTACGCCGAATGGCCGTAATGATGAGCGTCAATAAATATCCGCCAAAAGCCAAAAATGATAGAGCTGTCACGGTGAGTTGGAAAATTTTTGAGATTTTCGAATCCTTCCCTTTTTCCTCCCATTCCCATTCTTCGTGTCGTCTTACAGGTTTATTGCCCATTCTTTTTCCAGGTATCGCCATTGGATAATTAAAAGCTGTTGACATTCTACGTTCAGGACCAAAACTGTCAACGTCATCCACATCCACATCTGTAGAATTTTTTATACAGTTTATTTTTAATGATTACACCTAATTTACATTTCGACACATTTTACAAACCACTTACTCTTTTTTATAAAGGAAGATTTTATTTTGATCAACTTGTCAAGGGGCAATTCACTCAAACTACGAACTTCATCTAAATAAAAATTTGTGATACTCATATTTGAGCCTTGGGACAGTGAAATCGCATTTAATACAAGCAGGAACAAATTTGTTAAAATTTGAAAATTCATTGTTACTTAATTTAAATAATAAGAAATAAACTTTTCGAGAGCACTGCAAAACTTGTACTAGGTAGCTTCACGAACGGTGTAAGACTGAATGCTGCTAAATAATTATGATCTCCTCGTGGGCACCGAGGCGACAAGTGCAGGACAAGAGGAACGGGACTTTTTAAATCGACGTAAACTTAACTTAAATAATCTTCTAGAAAGTCACTGCTTAACCCCGTTTTTTAAAGTGTCATTTCTACAAGGACTGCAAATAAGCTATTGTTTCATTTTAAAGAGTAGTAATGCACCTTCCGTAAATTGCATAAAATTTTTTAAAAAATGCATAATTTTCCTTCAACGGAACTTTGAAATATTATTAATTTTTCTTTCAGATCTCCCCTAAAAACCGGAAAGTGTCAACCTTCAACGAGCGATCCTTATTAATCATTATTTTAAAAAGTAGGAGAGATGCTGGTACAAGCAGCCGGCAAAGCGGTCCGCTCCTAATGTCCCCATCTTAAGGTATAAAACCCCGAAGAAAAGCCTCGCTCCCCTCGTCGTGGGAACGCTCGCGCCGGACACGTCGACAATATTACCCGTGATATTCGAAAACGGCGCCGATAAAGATCTCGGGGGCGCGGGGTGCCCCGTGGGCGTGGAGGCGCGTCCTCTCCGCGTCGCACATATTGAAATGAGGTCCGAGAGACGCATTACGGGCGCGTGTTCACCTGCCGCACCGGCCGGCGCGGAGACAATGGCCCGGGGCCCCGCAACACAAAACCACCCCGAGGCGCGCGCTTTTCACGGGGGATCGAGCGCTTTTTCCGTGGCGGCCGCCGGCGCGCACCAGCAACCCCCGGGGGCCTTTGTGCGCCCCGGGAACAATGCGCCGCGCGCAGACGCGAAAGGTGTGATGCAAGGTGCCCCATTGTCTAACGCGCCTCGCGGACAATGGGAGGCGGCCGTGGCGCACTATAGCGCGTGCCGAAGGACCTGCTACGCAACCTACCGCAGGTTCAAGGGTTGTGCGCTTTTTCGCCTTCCCGGGATTTGGAGCGGGATTTTCCGCCCGGCAGCTGGTGGCGGGGATATTCGAGAGCGGGAGCTTGGTTTTTTAGGCCGGTGAAACGCGAGAAATTAAGCGGATCGGTACGCTGTGACGCGGCTGTCGGCGGGACGGATTTTCTAATGCTGGGCTTTGCTTGGATTTTCAGCAGATTTAAAGCGAACGATTCATTTTACACTAAACAAAATCAATATTTATTTTTTTTGTAAGCAATAAATATATCTCAAGGGAGATTATCAAAGAGACTCGAAAATTAACCATTTTATATACACATTTATTCAAATACGTTGCACGAGTGTTTGGAAGTCATCAAATCAGAAAATTCTCTTCATTCAAGAGAAAAATTACTTTATTTCTAAAAACATGAGCTTCTAGTATAATAATAGTGAAAAGTACTATTTATTTATAAAATAATAATTAGAAAAAGCTGACGTATCTTTAATTTAAATTTAAGTAGCGTGCTCAAATTAGTCACATTCTTATAATTTCACGACGAAGAAACTCCAAGAAGCTGACATTAATCTTATTACGTGATTATAAAGCTGAATATACCACCGAGTTGCTCAACGTCTCTCTTACGCATTCTCCCCCGACCCCAGTCGCAAAATAAAAGAACAACCAGCTTAATTTACCTGAATAATTAAATTACCCTATGACTAATCTCCCGCTAAACTTCCCGCGGAGATAAAAAAAAAGACATTTGCGATTTCATCACGCACAACAGCCCGGGGGCACTTAGCACAGCGCGCGCGGAGAAATCACGGTAGCCGCTTGCGCTGGCCGCGTTGAGCAACAGGTGCAATGTTAGCGATGCGCCGTAGGCGTCGCCGCAATTGGATCTAGGCGGCGATCGCCTCGCGCACGCAAACATCCGCGCGGCATTTATCGCGATCGCTAATTTTCCTCGGCGCATGCTAACGGGTCAATTCGGTAGCCGCGCTCCCACCGCTCTACCCGCGCTCCTTCGCCTTCGCGGTGAAAGCTCCCGCGCCTGCCGCACGAATATTCAATCTGTAAATACGTCCGCTCCGATCGCGCGCTCGCGATCAATCGGGCCGGATTTAACGAGGCGCGGAGGTGTCCCGACGTCTCGACGCGACGACTGTATCATTTGATCCAATCTAATTCGGCGTCTATTATATTCCGGGCGCGTAATTGCGCGCGCGCGTCATTAGGGCCTCGAAAGAAGGCGGACAATGAGGCGCGCGCCGCTCGCGGCATTGTGTCTCCCCGGCGCGCGCTTATAGCGTCGAATCATCGTAGCCGCGGATGAATAGCAATTACGCGGCCCACGGCATTGTCCGGCCGCGGCGGCAATCGTCGTAATCGCCGCTGGGGGGGAGAGCTGCGCGGCGTAACGAGCAGTCCGCCGCGTTTAATTTTCTCGCCTCGCGCCGCGCACGCTCAAATTGATGTTTTTCGGCGAAGATGAAAGGCGCGCGTCGGCGCGATGTCAAAGGTGGGGGGAGGAGGGAAGGCGGGGGGGTACGATCCCAGCAATTAAGCGGGGCCGCTTAATGAAGCGTCCCGTCGCCCGTCGTCGCGAATCGCCGGGCGATGAATTAGCGCGGATGACTCGCGGAATGAAAAGTCGAGGTCCCCGTGCGTAGCGCGCCCCCGGGTAATTAATCCCTAATTATGTTCGGGCGGATGGCTTTTTCGTCGTGCGCGCGGGAGAAAAGTGAAATTGATCCGGAGCGCGCGCTATCGTCCCGGCTCATCTCGCCGCGATGAGGACGACGAGGATGACGCGCAGCTGCCGCTCCCGGGCGAGGCCCGGGATATGCGACGGCTACCGGGGAGATAACGAGGTGGAGCATCTCGATTTCGCCGCTCTAGCCGTTCCTTTTTTGCCCCGCCGCTGGGTGGGAGCGATTAATCGCGAATTCACGATCCTGCCCTCGCCATTAAGGGACGATATTATCCAAAATATGACGCGGCTCATTCTCTAGTCGCTGATGAAGTATGCGCCGCTTAATTATTGAAAATAGCTTTGAGGCATTTTTATTTTTTTTATTTTTAGAATATTTTAAAAAATGAACCTGCGTAAATTAAAATGCATAATTAAAATCCGTCGATCAGATTTGAAATATTTTAAAAAAAATTTGGATTATATAGTCAATCGCACGGAGGAAATCTTTTGGGTACTTTAATTTTTCAAGATTTGCAATTGCTCAATTAATTTACAAATTATTTATCTATTGAAAAAATACCTGAAATGTTATTTATGTACAACTATTGATTTCTAGGAAGCCTTAAATACTACTTTTATTTATGCAGATTTTTCATTAATTTATTTAACGTTTTGTTCTCGGTAAGTGATAATATCGTTGTCATCAATTACGTGTTCTTAAGAAAGACTGCCGATTAATACCATGTATTTTACTCAAGAATCTCAGTATAGCCCGTAGCGAGGAATAAATGCAAATCAGAGTACAAGCGCAATCACTCACACATTAAGGTCAATTACGCGGCTACTTAACAAATACCTTCATTAATTACCGCCAATGAAATTCGCTCGATAAAATCTCATTGTTATAAGCCCAGCGTCTAAACGGGCGCGCAATCGCCCGGCGAATCTGATATCGCCGCGCTGCTTTTTTCCCCCACGGCCAGACAGACGCCTTTATCTGAATCGCCGACGCGTTTGATCGGATAATCCGTTACGTCGCGGCCGTTGTTTAGATACCGCGCCGCAACTCCCCGGGACTCCGGGGCCGCGTATACGTACACACGCGCGCCGGCTAACGGCGACGGTATCGATTAACACGATCGATTGATTTCGCTGCGGGCCCCAAGGATACGCGCGCGGGACATTCCGATTGCGCAGGTGCTCCGCGTCGATTGTGCGTCCGCCGCGGTAAATCCGCGAGGGATCGCGATTTTTTCCGTATACCCGAGCGCGCGAGCGCCGATCGATCTTGAATTACAATCTGCCGATCGGGAGGAACGAACTCGGCGAGCGAGCGCGCGCGCGCGGGAGGGAAAACGCACGAGCGGCGCACGCGATCGCCGTAAAAATCGCCCGATTGACGGCGGACGCTCGATACGCGACGTTGAGTTATTTCGACGGCGTGTACCTGCGCGCGGTGCAGGATGTTTTTCAAGGATGGTGCCTGGATTCTTGAGGGGAAAAAATACTTTTTTTTTGTTTGCTCGATCAATGATTGTGCAAGTTGTTTTTAACGTACTTTTTTTTAAGATTAATTTTTTTTAATTTATAGTTTTTCATATATTTTACGAGAAATATAAGTTCAAACTTTCATATAAATGATGTATACAATCATTTTTTAATTTTTTAAAAACTATTAATTTAATGTCAATTCGTAATCAGTAGTTATTATTTTACCTAATAGTCGATCTTTTGAAATATAATCTAAAAATTGTAGGATTATGATTTTTAAGTACTACTGAAATCATCCAAACGATGATACTTTATACTCAAATAAAGAAAGTAAGACCTTAAGAAACGATAAATGAAACGGACTTTTTAATTTGTTGCAATGTATGCATACGGGTTTATTCAAGATTAATATTCTCAACATTGTAAGTAAAGATTCGACACTTTCCGGGACACATTAGCAATTGATCTTGTTAACTAATAAAAATTTGTCACTTCAATACTAATTGCCCGCATTTTTAACCAGAACTGGATATCCCAGTGTAAATAGCGATCCTTGTCAACTAGTTTCCAATTTGCTTATTCAGCAAGCGGACGTTTTTGTATCTCGTGTTTGTCATTAAATCGGCTTTTCAGAAACGTCACCAAAAAAGAAAGCCCCAGGCAGCAGCGAAACAAATTATCCCAATTACTCTAAACCCTCAAAACCGTCGCAGGCGTAATGAGCATCTTAATAACGACCGAATGATAAACACAACTCTATTCAGCCGCCGATACGCTTTTCTGCCCGGGCAAACAAGATCGCAGCGCGATAGCGCAAGAAAATGATTATTTCGAGCGGCGCGCACCGCCTCCCGTTTACCCGCGACAAGGAAAATAACTTATTAAAGCAATTACAGGCCCGGAGACACTGGTCGGCGGCGCGCGCGCGGGCAGCTGCGCCGGGGCGTAACCGGCGGTCAAACGGCGCGTATCCTTTCGCGAAACACGTTCCCGGGGCGAGGGCGCGCGCCAGGGAAGAAGACGTCACGCGCGCGCACGTATACGTGGGAGTGTCCGCGCGCGAATCCGGCCGGGTTCACGTGTACGCGCAAGGTCCCGAGGTCGGCCAGCTGCTCTCTCCCCGGCGTAATCCCCCCGGAGGCTCGCGTATACACTCAAGGGCGATGAAAGAGGCCGGTTATCGGAGCGGGCCATCGGAGATCGGGCCCGAGATACGGCCGCTAACAGGGCCCGGGGGCCCCCGTGTATATACCGAGGGCCCCGGAGATCCCGGGGCCCAGATAAGGCCCCTGGTGGCTGGGGCTGCGGTGTTCGCGGGGCCCACCGGGGGGCCCCGGACCCATTGTGCCCCGCTACGAGCGCGTGTCTCGCGCGCGCGCTCACCTCTCCCCCCCCTCCTTCTTTGTCAGCTCCTCTCGCGAGCTCTCCCTTTCCTTTCTCCTCGATCGTCCTCGAGTATTACCCTCTTTCTCCGGAGCGAGTTTTTCTTCCTTTTTCGAGGAGCCGGCGCACCGCGGGTCCTGTTCGGTTTCTTTTTTTTTCTGGAGGAGCGACCACGGGGGAGGATACACGCCGACGGTTCGTCTACTTAATTTAGGCAAATGAGCACTCGTACGCGTGTACGCGGGCCTGTAGACACGCCGCGGGCGAATGGGTGTGCGCCGCGAGCTCGCGGGGCGTCCGCTGAATTAATATGCTTCGTATCTTTTTGCGTATTCCCTGACGCTTTGTTCGATGATATCTTTGTTAAACTCGCGGACTCTTGTATTCCGGGCGAATGTAAGCGTCTTGTTTTAGTTGGACTGGGGAATTCGTTCTTTGCGAAGATAATTGGTTCTTACCTTATTCGGATTGATCAATTTTCAGAAGATTAAATCGTATATGCATTTTTTTTAAGAGGAAACCTTTTTATAAACAGTGCTGCATCATTCTTTATTTTTAAAGTATTATAGTGAGTATAATAATAAATATTTTATTAAATTGAATAAATACGAAAAAAAAGTTGTTTTATTATAAAATAAGTTTTTCAAATTCTGTGTATGAATTTTCGGATACTATTTTTATTTAAAAAATGAATTGATTTAATTTTCTAAAACAATCAATTCTAAAAGTAATTACAGTTTTCAAAAATACAACTGACTGTGTTTCGAAAAGTAGATTTAATTTAAATGTAATCATTAGACTAGCTAATAGCTCATTACAATAAGGATATATAAAAAATAACAGAATACAGGAAATAACAAAAAAAAACTTAGAAAGAGCACAGAACGATATTGAAAATCTTTAAAAGCTGCCTCTTATTATCCGCGCAATTAGGCACAATTGCCTATCCCATCTCCCAAAGAAAACCATCGACAGGGAAACGGTCACCAGCAAGCACCGAAAGTGCAGAACTCAACTCCCATCTCCGATCTCAAGGACCTCGTCCCCGGGCAATTATTAACGCGATCTCCGGTGCTCCTTTGTGCGAATCCAGCGGCCCCCGCAGTAAGCCCCGTCGATAAGTGCCGCCCTCAAAGCAGCACCGGGCGCGAGATATCTCACTCGGTCCGTTTCCCGCGCGCCTCTCCCGGTGAAAGCGAGCGCGCGCTACTCGGACCCCGCTCGCCCCCGGGGATCAGATATACACCGGCGACGATCTCCGCGAGACACATTATTGGCCCCGGGCCGGCTCGGCCCTTATCGCGCCCGCCGATCTGCCTCCACCCCGGGTAGATCCCCGCGCGCGGCCGACGCTCTATACGCGTGTAAGCGTTTAGGGGAGCTTAGCTGGTCGCGCGAGCGCGGACGAATTATAATGCCGGTCCGAGCCGATCGGTCGCGCAGATTAGAGCGGCGCGCCAAAAAAATCGCCCGGGGTATCGGAGTTACGTAAATACGTATTACCCGGTCGGCCGGGGACGCGACGATCTTTATGGGGGAAAACGCGAGCTTTCAAATCGGGGGAGACCGGTATCGGTTTGCAAACGGAGAAATAGTTTCTTTGGGGGCTATTCGAGAGGATGTGCTTTTACTTGTCTCTTTCAGCTCGGGCGTTTGCGGAAAATCGTGGGGTATGCGCCGGTGTTTGAAAATATTTTCCCTTTGTGGCAATTTCACGCTTTGATGACAGCGAGGAGGGAAACTCGACACTCGGAATGGGCGCGGGTACGGAAATGTCACCGGTAAATTGTTTTTCAAAGCTCTCTTTTGTCGCTGTCTGCTTATCTTGAAAATTGATTGAACTCAATAAACTCGTCTTGTATTACGGAATTACTACTACCGTTTGTACAGCAGTTTTTGCGGGGATAATTGACCGGTCTCGGCGTAGAATAGATTGCCCAAATCGAAGAACAAAATGTATTTTCACTTAATCAAGCGAGCTACCGCTAAGTAATATAAATGAATGACTTATCCAAACCAATTTGAAACTTGTTTGCAAGCATCCAGTCATGCCCCGCAACTCATTTTCAGCGCCGCAAAACGAGTAGATCAAATAAATGTTGAGGTGTACAATTATAAATCGTAAATTGGCTCTCGTCACTTCCTCGAAACGACCGAGCGATTTTCCCGAGATTATCGCAAAATCGATTTCTCGACTCGGCCGGCTACGCTCCGGCCGTATCTCGGATAATGCGATCTGGTTGACGATAAAAGCGCCCCGCAATATACCGCTCATTTCCTCTCTTTTTCTTCTCTCCCCCGCAAAGCGAGATACTCTATCTTAACAGGTAACCGCAAAGCGAATTGTTCGATAACTAAATGTACTTACTTGCCTTTATCGTGCGACGTTGGTGCTCCATTGTATTCTCTGTTTATTTTGTAAAGAATAGCTTGACGTTTTAACTTTAACAAATGTAGCAAACGTTATTACGTTATATTTTTTACAATAGTACTTTATTAAACGTCGCTTTCTATCGTAATAATGTTATCTATAGTAGAACATCATTCATTTATCTTTACGTGTGTCACACACCATTTATCGATATGAAAACATGTGACTTTTTTAAAAAAGTTAAAGTCGCAGTAATAATTTAAGTAATAGGATTAAACAGTTTATACTTGTTTTGCTCGTTAATTGAATCTGGGTAGTTGAAAACGGAACTATCACTTTCGTCAATTTACGCGTGGAGTAACAAGCTGAGTGCGTCGTGAGAAAAATCGGAGTTTCCTCGCGTCAATTGTCGCTAACGAAGCGGCTTCCGGGCGGGCTCGCGACAATCTGGTGACCCCCAACGCTTCCGCCCGCAGGAATTTACGAGCAATAAAAAAGAGCGTAGACAGTTTCCGAGTAGAGCGCGAGATTTAAATTTCCCGCGCCTCGGTTTTATTTGCCCGAGAATCGTGTTGGCCTCAAGGGGTTCTTTTTCATTTTTACGATTTCGACTGTCCAAAGTGCCGGTCTGAGCCGCTTTCGAATTTAATTGTCGCTGAAAATTAAGAACAGAGCTCGCCATTGAGTCAGCGGGTCTGAGGACAGCATTGAGAAACTTCTGGGAAGAATAACGAGTGTATTTTTAAACTTGACTCGATTTACGGAGAGCGTAGTTTTTTGTCCGGCAAATATTTTGTGAAAAACTGGAAGTTGAGATATCGTGGCAGATAAAGTTTCTTTCGGAGAAAAATACGACGTAGTGTACCTGCAGCGATCGGCGAACGCAGCCGTCCAATAACTTACTTACCCCGTCGTCGCGAGCGCAGTCGTAAAATGTAAACTCCCTTTCTACGCGACTTTCCACTGTTTACATAACTTGTAACTTTTATTACGACCGCCTCGTGGGCGCGCCATTTCACCCGAAAACCGAAAAAAAAGGACTTTCTTCTGTTCCGCCACTCTCGCCCATTGTTCCCGCCTCCCGTGGCCATTCCCGCGCGAGGGTGCCCAGCTACCGAAGAAACAACCGTCGTAAAATTTAATGTGAAAACTTTCGCCGAATCCGTCCGTCGACGAGCGTGTGTCACTCCGCGACTCGTCAATCCCCGCCGCAACGAAACGCCCACGGCCGGCCGAACGGACGTTTAACGGCGACGCGGGACAATGGCTCGCATAATCCGCGCCGTATCGGCGGCGATCCCCCGAGAGCCCCGGGGGGATATAAGCGCCAGATCGGGCGATAAATCGGCGCGGCGTTATAGCGCCGCGCGCGAAAAACCGGACGCGCTTTTCGGGGAAGCGACGAGGTCGGAGGACCGCCTCGAGCTCTGCGCGCCGGCACCTTAGGGTCGCCGATGTTGCGCCACCGCGCGGGCACCTTTATTCCGGCTAAATTGGCCGATTGTCATGCGTAATGGTTTCTCCGTCTTTTGTTGCGCGGAGATGCGAGATTTCTTTGTTCGTTCGGGGGTTTTTGACTTGAATTTCGAAATTTGTTTGTCTGTTACGAGGGCTGATCGGCTTTCTTTATTTGACAGAGGCCTGGCTAACGTTTTCATTTGAGTGACAGTATTTTTTTTTCGAGTAGAATGGAATCACGAGAGGAGGATCAGAGAAATTCAATTGAGGAGATGCAAAAGATGCTTTCATTCGAACGTGTCGGATACAAAAAGTACAAGAATGTACTATATTATCAAAATTTTGTAGAATGTATACATAGAAAACCATTCTCTAAAATAAAATAAATAAAGTGTTTCACGTATGACATAAGCGAAGGATTTTTAACTAATTTTTTTTACCAAACTTTGAAGGATAAGTATGCTTATTATCAAAATGTTGCATTTACTTATTTTATTCTTTGAAAACACAAATCTGAATTACTAAAAAATTAATTTTGAGAAACAAGTTTTTTTAAATCTCCGCATTAAGTGTATCTACGACTTAATCAATCATCCTGCTAATATCCCGTGAAAAAACGTAATAACATCATTACAAGGAATATCCCCTAGAATCAGTCCCAATTTGATGCTGCTGAAGCCGAGGAAGAAGAAAGAACTACGTGAAGCACAAAAAGTCCGGCTTCACACGCTCGATCTGTCGGCGTCTCGATCACGTTCTCGCGCGCGCGGAGCAATCAAAGAAACGGCTCTCGGTGTGCCTAGTTAGCGCGCGCCTCGTGTCTTCTCTCGCTTAGAAAACGAGGCGGCTTTCGTCACGGAATAATTATGGGGGAGTTCTCGCCTCGTTTCTTTGTTGCGTGCGCCGAGAGACGCCGGCGCGATTTTAACACTTTAGCTCCGAATGTATGACATTAGACGGCCGCGCGCCGCTGGATTATGGTGGCCGCGCCGCGTATAATTTATGCTAATCGCCGCGAGCTCGGCGCGCAGGATTCACCTGAGGCCCCGGGTCAGAGCCACGAAATTCAGGCGGCTAGTGCCGAGCTTCCTCGCCTAATGGCCGTTATAGATCCGCCGTTCGTCTGGGAAGTTGGCTAATGATAGACTCGTCGCTTCAGCGTGGAATGAAAGCTGGCGTTTGATAATCAGCTCGTGAGCATTTCAGCTGTTTAATCCACATTTTATGTAATTCGAATTTTTTACCGAAATAATTCTTTAGTAGCTTTTTTAAATTCAAACAACGCTGTTTAAAATTTTGGTCATTTTTTCGTCGATTGTTAGTAGAAAGTTTATTGCTTGAAAAATTGCGTTATATCTTCATTTTTCCGGTTTAAAAATAAACGAAGTTATTACGTCTTTGTTCAATTTTTCCGTAGTTTTATTCAAATTATTGATATGAAAAAACTAATTTTATTACATCTTTGTGATTTGCAAATGAAGTTAATATTACAAAGCAAACTTTGTTGGGTCCTATGAATTATATTAAACGCTCCATTATGTGCTTCTTAAAAAAAAGATACTAAAAAAATTAATTATATTCCTTAAACGACCATTTTTCTACAAAATTTTAATCTTTGTTTGCTCCTCTTTGCAAGGCTGAATTTCATGCATAATACAACGCTCGCACTTAGACGAAGCGGCTCCTCCAAAAGATCACCTCGTCTTTTTCTCTCGCTGCACTCGAAAAAAAAATAAGAAAAAAAGGAAAAATTGACGCTCTCCTTTCGGGCGGCGCGGCGCAGCCTCTAAATTGCTCCTACTCGCGGCTGCGTCCGGAGCCATTAAGCAAATTCCGAATTACGCTTTAAAAAATTTTGAAATGCAAATCGCCGCCGCGTCAACTACTGCGGCCGACGCCGCGAGGCAAGCGCAGCTTTTTGCCACTATAAATTTTCCCTTTAATTGAGCACGGATTATTGTAATTCGGCCGGACTTATTTATGGGGTAAGCGTCGGCATAGCTCAGCTCCTAGGAGGCGCGCAACTTCGCTCGTTTTTTCGCAAACGCGCAAGCGCGAGCCTCTTGAAAACTAAGGCTAATGTCGGTTATTAAATTATGGAGGCGAGGTACGCTGCACTTTTCGGCGCGGCAGGTGAGACACGTCGGAGGCTGCGCGCTTCGCTCCTCTCCGGTGTATCTCCTCTTTAGCCGTGTATGAGTTAAGGCTTTTGCGAAAGGTATATTTATGGGTGACGATAACGCAGTGTATTTTACTAAACGTTTAGAGCATTCGGCCTTTGAGGAATAAGTATACCTGCCAGCTTTGGTGATAAGAACGATATTTTTTTTACAGCTTTATCCGAGAAGTTATTCTTTCCGTTAAATCACAAACCACTTATAAATAAACTTTTTAACGATAAATCATCATATTTTCGTAACTACTTAAGTTAAAAATACTTATTAAAAAGTTTACTCGATTGGTTTGAAATAAAAAAATGATATATTAATATTGTGTCTCGGATATAAATTTTTTAGAATTTAATTATCACTAAATTTGCTGCAGCAATACATACCTCGACATAACAGTAGAAATTTTTTCAATGCTTATATTCAAAAACACCTCATATACTTACATCATGACGAAACATTTTTTACGACTAAAGTCGGTCATTAGAGTAGGCGCGTGAAAGAAGCGATCGTCGCAACGTACCCTCGCACTTCCCCGTTGCATTGTCAAAGCGATCGCGCTTTTCTCTTTCGGTGACTCGCCGAAACTCCTGCTACCCGTCAAAAAAAAGAAAAAAAAATCGCGTTTTAACGACACCGAGCGCGCGCGTCGTTTACGCTCACAATAAGCCCGCGTGCCCCCGATTTCTACCCTTCCTCGCCTCCTTTTTTTCCGGCGAGTCATTTAACCCCGTTGCAGTCGCGCGCGTCGCGAATTCGCAACGGTGCCCTCGAGGTTTTTTTTCGCACCTGTGGTACCCCTCGCCGATTCCCTCGTTTTTTTTGCATTCGTCGCGGGGGAAAAAAAGCTTCGGGGGGTCAATCGGCGATCCTTCCATTTTTCTGCGAGATGATATGCAAATTCCATTGGAGCAGCGAGGCTGCCTTTGTCGGAAATTAATATTCATAGGTCTAATGATGCAAGGGCGGGGGAAGGGAGGCAGGGATGAAAGAGTCCGCTTTTTATCGATGGATCCTATTGATC
This sequence comes from Eurytoma adleriae, assembly GCA_900480045.1. Taxonomy (NCBI): domain Eukaryota; kingdom Metazoa; phylum Arthropoda; class Insecta; order Hymenoptera; family Eurytomidae; genus Eurytoma; species Eurytoma adleriae. The sequence goes on along the minus strand of UXGC01000623.1, from coordinate 19,748 downwards.
GTTGAACAAAGGCCGATTCGAATGGAGACGTATTATAATGATGGCGTATTATCGATAGTTATAATTGAATCCGTTCGCCGCTCTCCTTTTATTCTAGAGAATAGATCTAACAGTTACAATGGCCTCTGTCCGAGGAGACGGAGGTCGGGGTATAGGGGCAGATTTTGATTAGTCATTAAATGCATCCGTTTTGCAATGTAAATTTTTATAATGGCCGTTTGAATTTGTACCTAGCGCGGTAAAACTCGACCTTCCCCCTGAAGGATAAAAAAATTTTAGGACAGGCCGTTTAAGATTCACCGGTTTTTTGCCTCAATAAAAATTAATATTCGCCGCATCGCGACTATTAGCAATATATTTTTTTAATTTCGCCGTGGGATGCCGTTGAGCCAAATAACTTTCGACTGGAGAAAAAAATATACAACCCGATGGTATTGTATAACAGAATTCCTTTGACCGATCTAAACGACATCTGCTCTGTCCCGCTAATTTACTCGGCTATAGAGTTTGGCTAGTTTTTATAATTTGTTTTTTTTTCCTCATCGAAATAGTCTGGAGTTTGTCTGATATTTGCATTAAAAACAAGTTCTAGAAAAATTTAGCAAAGCCGAGTGATAAAAAAACAATGGGCAGGAATTGTAAAATGTAACTTGCTTAACCGTATGCTCATAATTTACGCGCGCACATAACTATCTTCTAAATATCTAGCTTTACTATGTGTAGTTTATTTTATTGCAAGAACGCGATCAAACGCAGAATTTTAAGGGACAAAAACGTTTTATAAATAGACCCCTTTTTATTATACAATTTATTTCAAAATTAACTATCTTACTTATGTCATTTATCTAATATAATTTATTTTTATGTTTACAAATTATTTTTAGAAATTTTACTTTTATTATTTGAAAAAATAAAGATTTTAATAGTTCCATCAATTATTGAATGAAACCATAGGATTTTATACAGTTGTTTCGTCAAAAAAATCTCGAAATAATATTTTACATGTGTATTTGATATTATAAACATCCAAAACTTATCATTGATAATAATTTCCATTATTTTTATAATCACAAATACACGCAGTGATTCGTGAAATTTATCTAATATTATGACTCCGCGTAAGTTAAGCCTCGATTTGCATAACTATCCGTTACGCCCTTAAAGGAGCTCTATATCGATTCTCCCATTGGTGATTGTCATTCAAATTACCAAACGCGTCAATGTTAATGAGGGTCGATTACTCTCAAAATGCATTGTGATTTATCGCGAGTTAAAAAGCATTGAGAATTTAACGAATTCAAAGCCGATTAAGGGCCATGCCTTAAAGAGATGAAAACTTATTGATGGACATTTATTTTTTGTCACCTAGCGTACTGAAGATGATTGATCATGATTAGTTTATTTTAATACGTATCAAGTACAAATATTTGACTACAAAATTTGAATAATATAGTAATTACACACATTAGCATTCGATTTCGCGATGGACTAACAAGATGAATCAGTTCAGCTACTTTTTTCTTTAACGCATCTAACAGCCGTTTATGGTTTCGCTTAAAGTGGTCAAAAGCAACCATAGTTTTTAAAATTTATGAAGAGGAAGTGGCAATTTTTTTTCACCCTGTCCTTCGAAATAGCGAAGTCTCCGAAAAGCATCTTCCGCCCATTTCGCAGGCCACGATTAGAAGAGCTATGCTTTTTTACGAGGCCGCCGAGATGCGACGCGTCCTTCCGTTAAAAAATTTAAGAGCCAGCGGCGCTCGGGCGAAATGCTATAATGGTCCACAGGCGTCGCCGTCACAGTCCCCCCATTACGCCCTGTCGCCGAAAATGGCCGTAAAACCGCGGGGTCGTCCTTTAAAATCGCCGAAAAACCAGAAGCGGAATCTGAATAACTCGACGAGTCGTCGACGAGGGCCGCCGAGGTGTTACCTCCGGCCTGCGGGGCCACGTAAATCCGGCCCGGCTTTTTTACGAGCGTACCAGGTAGCCGGAAGAAGGGTGACACCGATGCGACGCCGTCAAAAGACCCCGCTTCCGCGCGAGGTTCGTTGCAGGCACACTTTCGACGAGCCCCGGTTGACTTCGGTCGACCCTCTTTTCTTTCGGCCTGGTTCATTTTTTTGCGCCGTCGAGTTTAATTGGACGGCTAATGCGCGGGGACCTTATTACCCTCTTCCAGGGTCTACCGTGGCCTCAGAACGCCCACCGGTGAAAAACCGTCGAGGTGACGAGATTTTTTTTTCTCCCGCTGAATGTTTGATCAGGCAGCGGCTTTGTGACAAATTGCGAGTATTGAAAGGTCGGCTTTTTTCGCGGCCGATGCCTTTTTCATGCTAATCAGCGTAAACAACTCCGCGCGTCGAAAGGAAGACGATCTTTTGTTGATGGACGCGTCGCGTCGTTACGCGCGACGAGGGAAGAAAAAAAACTTGAGTACCCCAGTGGATTAATGCGTCGACTGAATTTTTTTTTCTCGTCGAGATGAAAAAAGGAGCGGAACATCTGGACGGGATTTTACGGCCAGACATTTTGTAATATTCGAAATTAAATCGAGGTGTAATTGCAGTTTGCTATACGGGACAAAAGGAGGAAGCGTATAATCGTTCTAATTCGACAATTTGTGCCTGTAATTATGTTAATCGCGAGGATTTAGGCAGATTACACAGGAAGGAGAGATTGTCCCTTTAATGGTCCAAATTTTATCATCGACGGGGAGCCGGCTCTCCGGGAATCCGGCCAGAAATTCGTGCGTTTCCAACTGGCCGCGTGTAACGGTAGAAGAGAAGATTGAAGAGCGCGAGCCGCAAGTCGATCGACTAAGCTCGGCGAAAAAGGGATACTTAGCAAAATTAGCGGGCGAGCGCGCGCGGAGTCACCTTTTTTGCAATCAAAAAATAGTCCTTTGCTCACTCGGGGACTATGATAATTTTGGGCCCTCTTTCCAATAAAAAACGCGTTCCGATCCGTGAAAGCATTGCTAAGATGGCTAATAAGATATCGCTTTAGTCTCATCTTCATAAGTATCCGTTACGGAAATTTTTTAAATTACGTAATTTCTTAGAATCGGAAATTATGTTATCGTATTTCATGTTTATCTTGAATAGATAATTAACAGAAGGTGGAAAAATAAATTAACAAATTTAATGTTTTTATTAGATAAATCATTTATTTTTGCAAGTAAGTACACATTTAATTCTTGCTATATTATATCTACAAATAAATAATCATTTAGTTCACAATTATGAATAAAAAACGATAATAACAGATCACGTAAAAGCAGTTTTTTTACCCACGGGACCGTTTACGCGTACTGCGACGCTAATATACTTTAAAAGCAATTAGGGCCACGCGTTATTGTCCTTAAATTAACGAGGACATTACAGCAAAATTACCCGAAGCAGGTACTCATAATGGCAGCAGCACGCTCCAGGCCTCCAAAAAGTAATTTCGATCCTCGCGATCGATACCCGGTACTCTCGCGTTAACGAATCGCACGCGCGCCTCCTCGCACTTTTTTACCGCATAAATATTAATAAAAGACCCGCAGCCTCACCTCTCCCCGTCTCCTCGAGAGCGAATTAATTGCATTTTTCTTTATTTTTCGCGAGCAAACGTCGTTTCCACGGCTTAGGCGCGCGCGCGCGCCGAGTCGCCCGGGCTCACGGGGGAAATAATTAGAGGCGAAGTGACAGCTGAAAAACGGGGCGAGACGCGCCCGAGGGACATTTTCCGAAGGGGGTGGAGCCGTGCGCCGTAATCGCCCGAGATTACAGAGCCGGGGAAGGAAGCTAACCCCGTGGGCCCCGGGGCCGCTCAGCTGGCCGGGCGTAATTGCGGAGCGCAAGGTGCAAACTCGGAAAATCGCGCGGCCAAAGAGAAGAGCCGAGGGAGATTTTCCGTAATTCTCGGTTGCGCGCTGGTCCTTCTTATTTCTTCTGAAAACGCCCGGGCTCCACGACGATCAACGTGGCAATCTTCTTGTCAGACTTTGTGTTTCTTGCCTCGAAATTACATTTCTTCATTAGAATTAGTCCCCATAATTACTGGGGATTTTTAGGAACCAATTGTCCGCGTGCAGTGACGCTGCAGGTTTAACCAATTGTGATTTCTGATTTGTTTGATTTACTTAATTTAGCTATTTAAAAGCAGTGAATTTTTACTTTAAGTGGAATAGGAAAACTTGAAGGATTGTTAAAGAAAAATGCAGTTTAAATAAATAAATAATTACTTAGAGGAAGCTACATAGTAATTGACGTGCTGTTTCTTCAAATTATTTTCTAAATTTTCTTTAAGTAAAAATTGCGCATTGTTCTTGTAAAATTTGTAATTTTCACTGTTTTACAGAGATCAGTGTAATTTTTTTTAGAAGAAATTTAGAGAATAAACGATGATTATTTTGAACAATTTGTTATGTAAATCTGTAATAAATATTTATTTCAAATTATCTTATTTTTACGTTTACAAAATACCTGTTAACAATAAGATTTATTTAGTTTGAAGTTTCTCAAATTAGTCTACGTTACGTTAAGAAATAACGTCCTGATAGATGTAATCAAATTTTAATAGCACACAATAGAGTGTCACGAAGTGAAACAGGTAATAAAACTCGATACCCGGCAGTTTCCCCAAATCGCAGGCATGAGTTCCGTCAATAGCCGGTACCCGCAAAGTAAACAGAATTAACTTCTGGTGTCGCAGTCAAAGCTCGACTCCACTCGAGCGAGGATTTGAATTATGGCCGGATGAGGGTGACCCGAGCCCCTCTGTTCACCTCCGAAGAGCGACGGGAAAACCTCGCGACGCACAGGTGCTCGTGCCGGCCAGGCGGAAGTCGGCGATTACCTACGCGCACCGACCTTCCCTCGAAAACGACCGAAAACACCCTCCCCCCGCGCGCCGGCCACTCAAAGCGCCCCGGCAAAAATTTATCAGCCCCGGCGCCGCTGACCGATGCCCATCGTGCGCACTCCGCGGCCATTCACGCGGATCTATCGGCGCTTCCCTTTCATTCAGCGGCGCGAGCGCGGCCCATTCACGGGGAGCCGCGGCCGACAATGGAGCGCGCGAAACGAGCGAGCCTCACGCGAGCGCGGCTCGAGGAGTCGTCAACCCGTTCCCCCGCGCAGCTGGCCGCTCCGCGGTTCTACGCGGCCTCGCGGCCCCTCGTCTACACGCCCGGCACGTAAGCACCTGTGCGCTAACTCCGAAGCACAAAGACTCGGCTGAATGGGCGATCGCGCGCCCGCGGAAAACAAACATCGCCCGACGGCTGCGCACTTTTCGAGTTCCGCGGCTGGGTTAAACATATGCGCGCTCAATTACCAAGCGCTTTGATTTCTTTTCTCGTGATTGCTTTTACCACTAATTCCATGCTGGACTGGCAATTATCGGGCTTCTGCTCGGCGAAAGTGATTCCGAAGGAAACCGAGTGTTTCCGGCAGTTTGTACTGCACTTGTTACGTAAGGATGTTTGGCTTGACTAATAATGTTAGCGAAGTCTTTTACGTTTCCATTTAGTTTAGTTAAACTTACCTTTTTCATTTCTATACCTTTGTAATTTAATCTGTACCATTTAGAAAATAAATTTACTCCAAAAATGTCATTAAAGGATTTCAAGAAATTTTTTTTGCACTTGTTTTAGAAATAGTTCATGATCTTACTCTGTACCTTTGATTACTGTATACAGAAAAAAATAAATAGAAAAGGGTACTAGAAATTATTTGAGATAGGGAACATACTGGAAAATGAGAAAAATTATTTTTGCAGTTATTCTTGATATGCAGTTAAAATTATGGTAATTTTTACAGAAAATTTGGAATTTTTCAAGTCATCTTATCATGTTTCAAGTGTGTTTTCTACAACTAGCAAGTTTTTCTGTACCATTTTTTCAGTATGACATTAAGTGCAGTGCTGTCACTCTGAAGTACTAGTGTTTTCAAGAAAAAATTTATTATCACTTAATCGAAATTGCAGAGTACAAGTTAACGCAAAAATGACTCTAGTTAATTTAAAAGTAAAATATTCTCTAAAATTTGTACAAAGTATTTTTAAACAGACTTCTTAAATTTAAAATTCGAAATTTCGACTACCTCCAGTTAATACCACCTAACCCGTAAACAAAAGCCGAAGGTAAGCCAAGCGCAAGAAAGTTTTGACAACGTAGTATGCGCAGCGTGGCCTGGCGTCTCATTTGGGAGTCGGGTCCGGGGCGGTCGCGCCAGACGGCGGCATTTAGCCACCAGCGTGCACCTTTCCTCCGCAGAAACAAGCGACGCATCCGCACACCCTGTAATTTCCACCTTCGCGAAGGGTGGCATTTCTCGAAAATTGCGGATTTGCCCGGTCGCGGCAGCCTCCAACCCGCCGCAGCACCGGCCGGACCGTTAAATTGACGTGTCCGCAAGCCGACGCCGCAGACGCGCGCAGCACTTATCCCCTCGAGGCGCCGGGGCGCGCTTAGGCGGCACTTTTTCTCCGGCCGAGGACGAAAAATGCGGCGATTTCGGAAAAACGGTCCTGCACGGTGAAAGCGGCCGGTGACTGTGACAGCCAATTTTTTTTCTGGCCAGCTTTTGGGAGTAGAAAAAATAGATTTCCGGTGGAGTTGATCTCCGTGTCATTAATTTTCCTCGACTTAATCTAAATTTTTTAAAAACAAGCCTAAATAATTAAAAAAAACACTCCCCAGGTTTATTCAAACTGTTTTATTAAATAATCATTTTAACTAATTATCATTTAAATGAGCAGAAATTAAACATCTTGTTCGCAGTCAATAAATAAGACGATAAAATAAAAATAAGACGATTTTATTAGTACGAATGAAAGTGAATTGATCGTAAAACAGCAATCCCGTCGTTCAAAATCCTTCAAGTTAATTAAGCAGTACACTGTTTACAGTAACCCAAACCAATCGTCAGCGTAATCTCGGCAATTGCTTTAAAACCCGTGCAATTTTCTCGCGCGTGCCGTCAAAGTAAGTATCCGTCGTGCCGCGACGGCACGCACCCGGGCAGGCGGATAGGTCGGCGCGTCCCCGGATAACGAGCTTGACGCGCGACGCAAACCTGTAGTTTTCGAGCCGGGCAGACGTCCTCCTGTCACGCGACAGTCCCCACCTTGACGCGCGCAACCCAAGATTTGCGCAGCTACCCCGTCGGTGTCACCTTTTCTCGGGGCGGTGAAAATCAGCGGTTCCGTGTCCGGAGTGTCGCCAACGCCCTTAACGACGGTACGCCTGATTGGTGTTTGCTCAAGCGACAAAGACGCTGACTTTTGTTAATGGACCTGTGACTCTCTGTTTATCCACTGCTTTCTTGATTATACGGGTGGACTCTGACAGATACGTATCTTGATCATTGACTAAGACTTTTCGGAGAACGTCGTCACTTCATTAAAATACATCCAATTATGTATTTAAATTATTCTTTTTAATACAGTGGACATTCTTTTGTAATATATTGGATCGATCAAGAATCTTTCAACGTGTAATAATTTTTTTCTTCATTTTTGAATGACACTAAAATCTTATTAACACAGATGTCCTCCGTCAATTAAAATCGTTCGATGTACAATTTTTATCGCGCAGAACAATGAAACGCCATTCCCAGAAATCATTCCAATTAATTTTCCCTTCCGAACGCATTCCGCGGCACTTACACCGACACGTTACATCCGGCCGAGGCCATTGTAAATCCCGCCAGGAAAACAATCGGCCGAGCGCTAATCGATTTTTCGCTCGGGCATCCGCGCGAGGAGGTGAAGGCTCGCGCGAGCGTCGCGGGCCGCGTGTACACCGCCCACCGATTTCGCGACCAACCCAAAGGCGTGGGCCGCGAAGGAGAGCACGCGCGGGGCACCGAATATAGCGCGCGCCTGAGAAATGCGCTGCTCGCCGGCCGCCCTCGCGCGATAGCGATCGAGCCGAGGCGGCCGTTGTTCGCCCGCGGCGCGCTCGACTCCCCCGCGACCGGAATTAGAGCGACTTTTTGCGACTCCCGCGATAAGAGGCGTTGCGGCCGAGCCGGCATTTATCTCGCGTCCCGCCGGGGCTTGTAGGGTATTCGTTCGAGCGCACCTCGGCGATTTTTCCTTCGACGGACGTTTGCATTAATTTGTGGTGTAACAAATTTTTGTTCGATACGATGCAATTGGAATGGTGAGTTTAGTGCGGTTTTTTTATATTAGAATTAGAATATTTATTGTAAGACTATATAAAGGTTTATTAAGATGATTTGATTTAACTGACAACCCTCTTGTCTGATTTTTCAACAATAAGTACTTTAATGATTCTTGTTCGCGTGTAAGATTATAATGAACTCTAAATTTGGGATCGGCGCATAACTTTTCTCTTTTTTCACACAATGAAAGTAATCAAAATCACATGAAAACCGATGTCGACACGTCTTAAAACGCATTCGTAGGGCTTACCAATTTCCGTCACCAAGAAACAAAAAGAAAGCCTGCCATTCGAGTTACATCAGATATTCATTAGGCGCGACTGATGAAATCTCCGCGCAACTTCCCCGGCTTATCTCGTTCGGATCGAGAATCCCGAAACTCAGGCAGAGTCATTACTTATTAACGAGCCGTTGGGTTGATCCCCGGCCGAATGCTAACAGGCCGTTGCGGGACGCATGGCTAATCGGCGCACGCGCCGGCGATGGCTATCCGCCGCCCCCTGCAGACACACATCCTTCCGGGGCGCGCGTAAAAAGTCGCGCCGCGGAATAGACGAGGCGACCTCTTAGAGAGCCCAGGAAGCCGGAAAGTCACGCGCGACGCGCGCAGGAAGCTCGGTCCCCCCGTGACTCCAATCGAAATCGTCGCATTGTCCCCCGCGGCCGGTGCGGGAAACCGGAACGGGCTCGCAGGCGCCGCTACCGGATACTTTTCGCGCCGTTAGCTCCTCGAAATAATTCATTAGGCGCGCGAGCTGCTGCATCGTTTCCCATGACAATGGAACGATCGCCACTTTCCTGCGGATTGAAAAATCTTTCTCACGAACTAAGTCACGCGCTTCTTTTTCTTCCGTGACTTCGATTTTTGATAAAGTCTTTTATTTTCGGCACGTTTTTGACTGAAAAATTTATGATGATTTAAGGGATAAGTTTTTGAATACGGCAATTCTTGAAGGCTTTTTAATGACGAGAGTAAAGAGGTACATCTAAAATTGAATTTTCATAATAATTCGTTAAAAAACGTTATAAACAAAAACCAAATTGAAGAATGAATTTTATTTCTTAAATTATAATACTTCTGTTTGTCGTGATCATAAATAATTTTATCACTTGAAAAAAAGGTGGCGTGAAGCTCGAAAGTAGGCGTAGCAAGTTCAAATTTTCTACGAACGGAGAATTCCCTCCTAATTGCTCGAACAAGACGAATGCAATCTTTTTTCCGGGCGTAGCCGGCGCGCGATGAGCAACTAATTCCCCAAAGCGACGAGTAACGAGTCCTAATTCCCGCACAAAGGGGCGCCTCGAAAAGCCTATTTCTGACGCTTCCGACCTCGACGTTTAATTGGAAGCAGGGTCCACGCGAGCCTCCTCTGATAGCTCAAAAGAAAAAAAGGCGGCCTCGAGCGCGGGCGCGCGCGCTGTTTCCAGTAAAAAAAAGGGAAAGAAGGGGAATCCCCGGATCGTCTCTCGCGCGCGGGGGCCTCTCGAGTCGGTCCGCAGTCAAAGGGGGTAATATAATATTTTCTTGTTGGGGATCCCGCGCGACAGACTACCGAGCGGCCGGCGTATGGAAACAGCGAGACTTTCAAGAAGTGCCGCTCGCGCGCATCGCACACGTGGCCCGCGAAACACGAGAGCCCGGACCTCTTCCTCCGCCCACGAGCCGGCGATTGTTTTACGGCCACGTGACGGTGCCGCGGCCAGCTCGGGTTTTCGGCCATGTGACGTGTGTACACGGAAAATTGTTTATTTTTGACGGCGGGTTGACCAAAATATACCGGCGCAGGGGTTGCCGAAAGAATTTGAGCAGGCCGGTGACTGTAAAGAGCAAAATCCGAGGGAGTTGACTCATTTTATGGTTTTCGAGAATGAAATTCATTTAGATTTTATTGACTGCCAGCTACTGAGAAATTCGACAAAAATTTGTAAAATTTTGACATAAATTTGAACATTAAGATTTCCTGGTAGAAGCTGTCGATAAATTAGCTAATTATGTCGGAATTAATTAATTCCTACATGAATTAGATAATTTGTGGTGTACTTTTTACTAGGAATATACCTTAACAGAATAAATTAGCTTTTTCAAAATACGCAAAGTAAATAATGACATAAATTAAAACGCGTATTTTACAAAAATGGCGATCATTCAAATTTAAGTACAAAGCATTCCAAACATCTACTAAAATCGTCCAAGGTGAGTCTTAAATCTTCGCTACTCCCCCGTAATCGCGGCGCGGAGCGTACAGAACGCGGAGGAAAGAAAGGGAATGCGAGCGGGGGCGCCCGAGGCGCGGGTGTCATTGTTGATGTACAGCGCGGTAAGCATGCGATAAGTAGGCCTCATAAATCCGGCCAATCGACCGAGCAGCCGCCTTACCCCGCCGCGGACGCATTTTCGATTTATTATTAAAGGCGCTTCGTGCCCGGAATTTCACGACGGCTTCGCAGATGAGTGCAAATAATTGCTACGTGCATGAAAGATTGTTCACACTTGATGATTTAGTAATTTAAATGTTAAGTATTATGGTATGCAAGATCAGTGCAGTTATTATAGAATAAAACGTAAAATCTGTGATATAGCACGAAATATCAAAAATAATTTAATAAGATATTCTATAGTCAAAGTGTAATCAAATCGAAATCTAATTAAAAACCAATATGTATGAAAATTTTAGTATTTATTATTCAGAGAGCAATCAATGAAATTTTATTTAATACAGGGGCTGTTTTTTATAAATTGATTTCTGTTAACAATTGCATATTTTAATCGAACGAAAAATTCCAATTAAAACTAAAATAATTGAATAAGACCCTACATTTATTCAATTTTCTGAACGGATCATAAAAGTGGTCGTTACGGCGAATTCGAAACCATCACCTCTCACCACCAAGCGCTACAAATTAATTGGCGCAATCAAACGAACGAAGGTCCTAGCACACCATAACCGCATAAAACCGCGCTCGATTCCCAACCCCCTCCGACCGCTACGAGCTCCGCGTCGACTGCGGCACCCTCGAATCTCCCCCCGGTTAGTTTCACGCTCGAAATTAAATCCAAGTCACGCCGTAGGCACGGCACCGCTTTTTTCCCCGAAACGAGCTCGCCGCTCTTAATCTCTCTCCTCCGCGCGCGAGCGAAAAAAAAGAAGCGGGCGAGGAGGAAGCGGACCCCGCAAAAATCGGACTAGGCCGCAATTACACCCACACGAGCGAGGCGCGCGTCAGCGCGATGATAATTCAACATCGTTAATCCTGTCGGCACATTAGAAGTTTTACGGCCTCGCGGCGCGGTAATATCTCTCCTCATTAATTGCAATTAAAGCGGAGCCCGCCGCGAGGCCCCGGCGTATCGGCTTTCGCGCGCGGGGATGTGGGCACGCCGCTTTTAGGCGCGAGCGCCGATCTTGATGCGCCTTTTTGTCGGTGCGCGCGTTCGAAGGTCGGCGGTTCGTTAAGTACGTGTGGAGAATGCGTTAGATTCTTTTCCTTTTTGTGCAATTTTGTCGAGTTTTTTATTGTATCTGATTTTTGGGATAGAGAATTCATTTATTAATTTTTGTATCATTGTCTACAATAATTTCTATCAATGGTATTAATTTCATCGTAAATAAATATAAATAAAATCTATTCCAAAATAATTTTATTACTAGAAAAATTTGAACTCTGTCTTTTTTTAGTGAAATGGGTCTTCGTATCCGTTATTTTTAACTGCATAAAATAAGAATTTTAATATAGGGAAATATTTACTAATAGTTAAATTGAAATATAAATAACTTGCAGTAATAAATTAAAAGTAATTAGCTACTTTCTGTGGCTTTTTTAATTAACTGCTTACGATGCACCTGAAATTCTGTACAAATTACAAAAACAAATTAATTATACCTTACTTTCAAAAAGTAATATCTTATCATTTCAATTTGCGTAGTGACAATAAATTCAGCAATTATATTTGACGCGCTATCGGTAGTCAATAAATTCCAGCAATATTAAAAGAAATTCGAAGAAGGAATACGAAGGACTGCGTATTATCCAGAAAAAAAATTAAATTAATATGAAAATCGCTAATGAATATAAGGAGGGCCGATCGATAGAGTTCGCCTTATCTGCAACCCCGCCGGGTAATTAGAAGAAGCTGCCTTCGCGAAAAAAAAGAGAAAACGCTAACGAGAGATCGGTTAACGGAGAAATTAAGGTTTCACTCATTATCGGTTGCCCCTTTGCGGCGGGAGACGCCGATATCCCCCGAGCCGTCCAATATATTATGCAAATTACATTTAACACAACGTCTTTTGCTTCTTCGCTAATGTACCCCTTAAAATCCGCATTAAAACAAGCAAAATTATCAATTCAACGTCGAAATATTTTTCCCTTTCGTAAAACGGAAAAAGCACACTTCACTTCCCACGCGTAGAGAGAATAAATCCATTATCCGCAGACGCAGAGGCCTCGCACGAGTCTCGAAATAGAACGCGCGCGGAGTTGGGCTCTGTTAAGAGCGAGGGATTTCGAAAGAAATTAGCATTTTCGAGGCGGTGGGCAAATATTGGTGAAGCCGCGGCAGCTGTGTGTGAGGAGCGATTGTCGGGAATTAGCGGACACACGAATAATTTACGGTGGCGCATGGATCGGTCGCGTACGTCATAAATCGTTTATTATTCTTAAGCGGCTTGTTTCTCGCGCGCTTTGCGAGTACCTGCTACTTCTATATCTCGTCCCGAAGATTACCTTAAGCCGCAATCATTATGGCCGCCCGAAGATGAACAAACACCGGCAATTTCAAGCTTACGCGCGTCAAAAGAATTCAGGTGTCTTGAAAAGATAAAGAAGACTTCTTTCTTTCGCTTTTATGGTTTGCGGATGTAGTAAGATAAGAACTGTTATGGATTAATCATAAACGTAATGTGTTTTGAGCGCGTGCCGGCATTCGTCAAGGCTAAAATAAGTCTTCCTGGTCTAAAAATCAAAGGCATGTTTTAAAAATAATCATTTCTAAAATTTTAATATATGCCAATCTTGCGTTAGTTTCCCGTTTCCCTTGTCCTGTACATACAAACGTTGGTACATAAAGTCTGTCTGAAAAATAAAGTTTTTCTTACTGAAAAGAGGACATTTTGCAAAAAATTCGCTTAGTATATCTTAAATTATTGTAGCTTTATAGTGATTACAACTGATTATCCAGTAAGTTACTTTCAGTCACTAGTAATTTTTTCTAACAAGTACTTTCGGAATTTTAAAGCAACAATTAACTAAATGCATAATTGTACGTTGATTTATCATCAATTAAAAAGTAATTGCAAATTTACTTATTTAAAAGTAGTTTGCGATTTCCAGGAAAGACCAACTCCTCTCCGAATCCTCTCCATCGTACCTTAATTCTCACCCTCTCCCGGGCCCGTACGCGCGGGAATAGTCCCATAATAAACAAACCCCGTGCAATCTCGGCTCTCGATATTATCTCCTTGCTCGGGGCACCTGAAAGCTCGGGCTGCCACGGCCGGACAGGCCCTCGCACTTTGCTCTAAGAGAGATTGCGTGTCGCTTCTCTCCCGGGCGAGCAAAAAGGCCGGCGCGGCGGCCGGGCCACGGGCCATTAGCCGCGTTATGCGCGGCGCACGCGATACACACACCTGGGTATCGTGTGTCCCAGGCGCGCGCGGGACACACGAGATACTCGCGCCGTGCGTGTACGCAGCTCGTGTGTACCCCCGGGACGGCGCGACGCGATGCCCCGTGCGGCAGCTGCGCGCGCGCGCGCTCTTGTTCCGCCGCGCACGCACGATAAGGCCCCGCGCGCTCCTTCCTGCAATTACACGCGATCGTGGATTACTTTGCTCCGCCGTTCTTTTTTCTTCTCTCGAAGGTACCCGCGCGCCCCGCGATTCGGTTTCTTTTGTACGCTAATGAAATGCTCGCTGTGCGGCTGCACGTGCGTGCAAATGCGCGATGCTTCGGTCTTCGGCGGGAGAAAGTACACCGGAGTGCTCAGTTTTTGTATTTTAAAGTCGATTTTTACGAAAGTTTTTTTTTGGCAATCTTTAGGACACTACGGCAGATTCATTTGCACATTAAAATTGCAGTGTACTTTTTTCATGCTCCCTTTTATAAGTAAATATTTCATTTTTAACGACTATTTCTTAACTTGTACGTCAAGATTTAACAAGTTTCGCAATAAATTTATTTCACACTTTAGTTTGTCGGAAAAATTTTGATACGTGCAAAATTTATTTCCAAAATAATTAGATGTATTTAAATACATTAAATTATCGGCTTGTCTTCACTGATGCATGCACTGCCTCGAATCTCCACAATTCACCCCTACGGCAAGCAAATATTAAGCTGCGCCCGGCGCGGCGAACATGGCGAATATCCCAAAAAGGTTCCCAAGCGCAGTAGATTCCCACAAACGGACTCGCTCATTAATCATCCAGGTCGACCTCGGCTCGGCCCATAACTCGCGCCCGTCCGAATCCCGTCGATTCCTCTCCTCCCGCGCATCCGAAAATCTCCCCTGTCCCTCCGGGCGTCATCATCATCATCATCATCATCGCGTGGCCGGACGCGTTGCGCGCGTAATGCGCTCTAAAGGAGCCGGGGCTCGTCGTCGGGCGGACCTCGCCCTCCGGGCCGGGGCGCGCAGGGCTACACCTGCGCCGAGGCGCTGACAATTACTCCGTCGATCGATGGATCGCCCGGGGTGGGATTTCGGGGGCCTCATCACGGCCGAGACCTCGCGGACGCGCGAGGGCATGCGCGCGTGCACACGCCGCTGGTGGCGTCCTATACAGGCTTCGCCAAATTGTGGATAATCGAGCGGTTATTTATAATTCGGGCTCGTCCTTTTGTACGCCTTGTTGCGGGGAGCCGAGCTATTTACCGCAATTTTCGGCCGAATGCCGGTGCCTAGTTAAACTGTTCGCCTTTCATTCTCAACTCGTCGTACCGAAAATTGATCGACCCTGCGAGATTTATCGGGGCTTGGAGCATATCTTTTACCTGATTTTCAGGTGAAAATTGTCTGTATTTCTTTTATTTTCAAAAGCGCAAAACGTAAAGTAATATTTAAATAAGATCATAAACTTTCTAATTGTGTTTAAAAAAATGAAGATAAATTTTTTGATATATTTTCACTTACATACTACAGTAACTTTTTATATTCAGATATTTTTCAAATTTTAGTACCAGCGTAAAATTTGTAAGCATCTACTTAAAAAAAAATTATCGGGCCACTCCTCAAAATTTTTACGAAAAATAACAAATTTACAGCGCGATCGAGATTATCATCGGCCGCGGCC
This sequence comes from Eurytoma adleriae, assembly GCA_900480045.1. Classification (NCBI taxonomy): domain Eukaryota; kingdom Metazoa; phylum Arthropoda; class Insecta; order Hymenoptera; family Eurytomidae; genus Eurytoma; species Eurytoma adleriae. Next base: position 4,276 of record UXGC01000623.1, on the reverse strand, counting down.
ACTATCATTTATCGCCATTATTCTGGTCCAGCTGCGCTCTATACTTACGCATTGTACTTACGCCGTCGATCTCTATAGATAAAACTGCAGGCTCCGTGCAATTTCCCGGCCGAAAATTTCGCGGCCGCAAGGGACCCCGCGTCGCGCTGCACTGCACCCACCGCCACCGGCGACCCTCGCCGCGCGCGCGGTGTATACTTAAGCGAAAAAAATGCAGACGAGCCGCAAATTTGCGCGCCGGGATAATCCGATCCGGGAGGCAGCGAGCCAGGGCTGAATCGTGCCCTCGAGAGCGCGGCTGACCTTATTCCCGGTGTAATGGGCGTGCGCGCCGCGAGTAAACAACGCTTGGCCCAGGGATTGATTTTAAATGGTGGCCCGAAAATTTCGCCGAGCGCACTGTCTTTTCGACTCGCTGGGATTTACGATTTTTTTTTTGCGGAGGGAGGAAAATTGAAAGTTGCGAGAGGAGTCGCTTGCCGGGGGGCGAAGTTTTTATTTTTACCTTAGCCGTTGACTTTCAAAGTAAATTTTTTGAATGAAAGACGAGCGAAGAGATTTTTTCTCCGCTCGACATAAAAGCTGTATTTTCGTTTTCGGCTGAAAAGTCGCATTGTCGGGGAGAGCACGCTTCCACTCGATAAACCGACCATTCCGCCCCGCGCGGCACAAAGCCACGCGCTCGAAGAAAAGCGGCGTTTCGGGAAATGCGAAAAGCGACTGTATATCTGTGCGCTTTTTTGAAAAAAAGCCGACTGCTGTTCTTCTTCCGTCACCGACGGTATATACGGGTGTACGTAGGCGGTGTAGGTGTGCGCGCATCCATCAAGCTGCTCGAAGAGCCGAGTAATGGCAGTGTGCGCGCGACAAAAAACGAAAGAAAGGCCAACTTGCGGGTCTGGCGAAACGAGCGGTGCCGCGTGTCTCGAGGGCGTCGTAAGGCCGGCAGGACCATCACCACCCACGCGAGCAATGGGCGCTCCTGGAGCGACGTTGAGGAATGAAAACGACCGTTATCAGGGTGCGGGGTGAAAAACGAGCCTCGACGCGTCAACCCCTCTGGGACTCGATGTTTTCGCCAAATTTGACTTCGATCGATGTTAGAAAAAATAGGCGTCTGTTTGTTGTGGCGTTTATAACGTAAATAAACAATGGAAATTAAGGCTGCAAGAAACGTTATAATTTTAAGAAATAGTCGTTCAGTAATTTTATTTTTCGAACACATTTTCTGAAAATTTCATTATTTACAACTAAAAACGTACTGTTTATTCTTGAAAAAGATCTACTATTATTTTTATAGATAAATATTCTCGAAAAATGTAAGTTTCTTCTAACATTGACTAAAGTTTTACTAAATTTAAAAAGTTTTTCTACAGTTATTATCTAAATTTGAAAAAATATGTGAAACTATGTTATAGTATTGTACTTTTCAGTGGAACCACTTCACCGTGTTCAAGTACTTAAGCTATGAAAGAAATTGGCTCTAAACAAGAAGTAGAAAAAAAACTAAACGACACCATCTATTACCTTCGTTTGCCCTGTAAATGAACACAGGAAGTGCATAAGTAGGATACTTCCAGATTTAAGGCTTCACGGTGGTCCCCAAACACCACCTCAACACGATTTCCTCTTGCGCCTGACAAAGCGACATCGAGTGCGGCGTTCAAAAGCGCCGCGCGAAAAAAATTTCCCCGCGCGACCTCGAGAGGTGCGCTGACAAAAAAAAGGAATAGAGCGGAAAAAAGCCGCGAGGGGGGAGCGAAGAGAGCACCGAGCGAGACTTCCCTGGAATTACACACAGAGAGGATGTAAGTGCGGCACTTCCCGTCAAGTGACCCTCGAGTCGGTCCCCAATGGGCCAGTGGAGCGCGTCAAATCCCAAAGAAACGATGAATGAATCGCCGCCACGAGAGTCACTCCAAAGTCCGAGATCCTCTCGTACGTCCGGTCAGCGCTGCGACAGTCGTCCCCCCTCTCGCCGCCACCCCATTGACCGCGCGCCCCGAGCCGAGGATGAATGGACCGAGAGGCGCGCGCGCGTTTTGTGCCCGGCTCGGCGCAGGAAGTGGAGGTTTTTTCGCGATCTCCACGCAGAGGAGGCGGGGAGGGGAGGCCCTTCTAGTCGGAATCCGAGGGCGAGCCACCCGTGAGCCGGCGGGGATTCGTCACGGGGGACGCGCAGCTGACTGGCGTGAAAAGCGCGGGAGTCACTCGAAATGACTCTCAGCGACAAATTGTCAGGGAATCACCGAGGAGGACCTTGTCTCTTAGGCGGCTCTTTCATTGAGCCGCGGTCGGTCGCTTTTCACTCCCGGTGTCCTCTCCACCGGCTCGTTTGTCTTCGCTAGAACGAACGGGAACGAGGTGTTTGTTTGCTCGCCTGTTCCGGGCAGCCTCGCTTTACTGCTTTTTGTCCGCGGATTCCGCGTATACGAACTTTCTATGTCGCGCGGACGCCGGGGGAATATTGAAAGCGCGAGGCGTTCAGCGCGAGACGTTTGATCTTGCGCCTGGTATTTGAGGAAAATTTTATTATGACGCTTTTTCATCTGCAGGGGTAAAAATTCATTAACATATTCTAATTGCTTTGCTGAGACAACTTTCGTTCGATTTTTAAAATAGAACTGGTAGTGCAAGCTCATGCCGGGAACCGCATTTTATTCTTTAGGACTACTTCTGCACGTTTTATTGTGAAATACAAGTATTTACCAGTTTGTTTGTTATTTGATTAAAAAAAGAAAAATATTCTTTCTTTCAATCAATTTAACATTATTTCTTGTAAAAATCGAAAAATCAGCAGAAAACAGAAAAAGGTGAATCAATTTATAATACTTTACACACTCATAAATTCTCTTTAAGAAACGTTTATCGAGACCAGTAGAATCCTTTTCACTGTAAAGAATACTTATCACGTTTTTTAAAAAGTTCAGTAAAAAAGTCGAGACATCAACGTGTCAATAAAAAATTTCGTAAGTCATTTCCTTTAAATCCGGTCTTTCGTCACGTAAAAAAGATAGAAGATAAATAAATTAGATAGAGGTTTGTTTATAAAAACACTGTAATGACCAAGAAACTAAGAATAGAAAATTTAAAAAAAAGCCATTTACTTTGTGAACTGAAAAGCTCTACTTTTCTATGAAATGTTAATTTTTTTAATTTCTTTTTTGCATGACTGACTTTTTACGTTCATTTTATAAACTCAAAAATGTATGGCTACTAACATTCAAAAAAGCATTATGCAGCAGATGCATCGCCTCTTAGTCCACATTCAAAAACCATTGCCCAGAAAACGTCTTCATATAAGTTCTCTACTCATTCAAAAATCATCGATGATCTATGAATATTCTCCGTAGTCCCGAAAAAACGCAGTCAGTCGATTAACAAGGTTTAAGTGAATCATTCGCCTCCAATCGTCCCTGCATTAGCCCGTCTCTTCGACGAAACGGTAGGGGCGGCGAAGCGTCCGCCTCGCCGAATTCTCCCAAGAACAGAAGAATAAAAAAAAAAAGAAGAAACACCCCCACCCCCGTAGTCAACGGCGCGCGCGCGACTTTCCATGACTAACTCCCTCCACAAAAACGCGCGCGATGTTCGGCATGAATGGGAAATTGGCTGGTGGCGCGTGAAAGGCGTCCCGCCGTCCGAAAAGCCCCGGGCAATAAAAACAGCAATAACCTTCGGGTGCCGTGCCGGCTCGGGCCGGAAAGCCGCAGAATGGAAGTGGCCAATTTCGGAATATCGACTCGGACAATTACTTAGTCGGTCATAATGGGCGAGCCGTAGCCGGCTCGATTCGGCCGGGGGCCCCGCGTGGAGTTCCCTCCCCATTGTCGAGGTGCTACACCTCAACGAGAGCGAGAGGAGCAGCCCGAGCTCGCGACAAAGTGGCTTTTTGCTCTTTTATACGGGCGACGAGGCCCGAGGGGTCCCGGCAGATGTTGCCATTCGTCAAACGATGAACTGGCTCGCGCGCCCGCCGATGCGGCGCATCAATGAACTCGACTCGCTAAGGAGGCTCGAGCTTTTACCCGGTCGCCTCTTGTGCGACGCGCGATCCTCCGCTGACTTTTATTTGGGATGAAAAAACGAGCCGAGACGCGTGACCGGCGGTTCTCAAGCTGCATGCTGCACTGTCTCGAGGGGATGTCGAGTGTGCATACTTGGAAGGCATTAAACATTTTATTGACTTTTTTTTTGCTGCTGTTATATCCCGAGCGATGGAGCGACGTTTTTTATTCTTATTTTCAAGTACTGCCTCTCACGATGCGCAGCGGCG
>UXGC01000622.1:0-74964 GCA_900480045.1 Eurytoma adleriae | reverse complement strand
GCGGGGATGTAGCTCAGTGGTAGAGCGTTCGCTTTGCATGTGAAAGGTCCCGGGTTCGATCCCCGGCATCTCCAATTATTTTGATAAATTTTTTAATAAATTACTTTTTTGCAATCGTTGATTCGTAATGATTTTTTAAAATAAATAACGTTAATTTAATTTGTACAAATCATCGATAATCAACAATTTTATCAAGAATTCATAAACTTTTGCATGCAAAGTTCGCAAGCTATAAACTAAATGAACATTTTTATTTGGTCAATCGACTTATTTGTTTACAAAAATAATTATAGTGATTAATGTATAGTATGAAAAATCTACATACGTACGATTGAATCGAATAGTTCAAGTACACGAATAATATCAATCATTATTCAACATTCATATAAAAAAATGTTTGCAGTTTTCCGGCATAAAACGTAATTGAAATTACAGCGAGACCTTTAGCGCATAAATTGAAACTTGAATCTCGAGTCATCGCACTCTAAGACCTATGAATGTTAAATATTGATTAATGCAAAGTAAACACAAGGTTGGTCTGCTAGTGCATTCGCTCCTGCCTCAGTGCCTCCTTAATTCTGCACTCGTGCACTAAACAAGCGAAAGACACCTCGTTTCCGCTAACTACCTTGTCCACAAAATAAATCGCGACTATCCGCAAGCGACACTAAATTACGAAACTAACGAAAAGGTTATAAACAAAAAATAAAAGAAAACCTCGTGCAACTTTAAACTAAGAAAAAAAATCACTGCGCGTTCTAAGTTATGCATATACATAGCCTGCACCCGAGTACTCCGCGCCGTTGCAACACGCGAGCAAGTAAAAAAAAGAAAAAACCCGTGAACGACCGCGCGATTTTTCTCGAAGAAGTTACCTTCTGGAGGAGCGATCTCTCCTGCCCTCGGCCATGGCATCGTCGAATCTGCGCCCCGGCTTGGAGGCCCGAGCCCGGAGCGTCGCGACGACGCGCGTCGCGGATTCGGAGCAAGAGGTAAAAGAAGAGGTGCCGCGCGGCCGGTCGCGCCGCCAGGCGCCGACAGCACACTGCCCGAGTGCCTCGGACCCTTGGATCGGCGCCTAATGAGCGGGAGGCGTGCTGCGGGCGGGCACCTGCGCACACCCGCGCGCGGCGACTCCGCACGTGCCATCTCGCCCTTCCTTACCTGCGCCTTTCTCCGTAGTATCGAATCACGGCGGTGTGCATTATACACGCGGCTTTAAGACGAGGTGACGCGGTCGGAGATCGGCCGAGCGAATTTTCGGGGTGCGCGCGGCGGTAAAGGGGTGGCATTGGTGCGGGAGTCGCTATATGCGTTTGCCGGTTTCTCTTTGTTTATATAAATAAACGGTTCGCGCAAAGCCATTGTCAAGTACGCGCTATAGGCTCGCGGACACGCCAGTCACGTGCGGCGCGCAATCGATAGAAGTGCATTTAATGGTGCGTTATATAGACGAGGACGTGCAATGTGTCATAAGACTGTGCTCTAATCGAGCGCGAGCGCACATTATTATTATGTCACTGCGGCGTTTGATATTTGATTGCGTAAAGCGGAGTTTAAGCTTTGCATAATGGGCTATGTATATTTTTTTAAATTGCATTCTTTTGCGCGTTCACACCTACTTTTCTCGCGCCAGATGCTTTTTTAATTGTTATAAGACAAAATTTAATTTCTTAATAGTTGCATTTGATTAATAATTAATTACTTAATTAATCTGAATGGAAATAATTTCTATAGTTTTATTAAATTATTTATAATACACATGATACATTATATATTATTAACAATATTATTTACTATACTTATTTAATTGTTATCAACGACCAGTAAATATATTAGATTCAAATAAATTGACCTGCCAACAGAAAATTAAAAAGTTTAGCACAAAAAAGAAATGTTAATAAACTTTGCAATATAACTTTTCTAAGCAGATTTAATCATGTGTAGACTTAGTCTGCTTAGTTGCAGTATAGATTCAATAAATGATTTTGTCCTTGCAAAGAATTCGATTGTTAAATCATAAGTTAATTATAAGACTAAAATACTTTGTAGCGCTTGATAACTTTGTACAAGCCTTTCTTCCGCGCTTTAAAGAGTTAAAACGCGCATATGTACGACACGTCAATAAAAGTTGTTTATTTTCTTAACTACATGAACGCTTTTATTCAGATAATAAACATAAAGTAAATAGTAACAGTAACAGTATAATAGTTTAGTTGGCTGTAGTGAGATTAATAATTTAATAACTTTTTAAGGTATGTAATTAAGGATCATCACTTTTCAGTAAAATTTAATAAATAACTAATGGTAGGAAACAAATAGCGTATCTCCGAATTATTTTGCGTGAAAAAGTGTATGTACCACCAATTTTTCTAAAAGAAAAATAAAAAAAATGGATATACGTAATACACTTGACATCTTATAAAAGATATATAAAGTTTCATATAAATTGTAGAACAAAAATTGGAGCATGCTAAATAAATAAGTAAAAACTTATCAAGCATCGAATGTTCACTAACAAGCAGCTGTTAATCAAATTCTGACTGATGACTAACTGACTGAACAATAGAGAACACACCAAACAGATAAGCGCGTAAAAACATCGATATATATGTATACATACACGTGCAAAGATGCCTATACAAGTTGCTCCGAAAAACAGTTTCTGTGCTGCCACCTGGATCGCTTGCGCGCACCCCTACCGTGCGCGAACAAATTCAACAACAGTCGTGAGTGGCGATCGCGTTTACTTTTAGTCAGCTGAGCCGATCCGACGTATACAAGTCGCGCATGCATCACACCCAAACCTCCGAGTACGGAAATGCAATCCTCGGCTCGGCACAGTCGCGAGGAATGTCATCGGCCTGAGACAGTCTGATGAAGCAAGCATGAGGCCCATAGGCAACAGCAGTGGTAGATAACGACAGCATCAGGATGCACAAGAACATGAACTCGCCGTCGAAGCTTACGGAGTTCGCTCCGCTGAGCCCCGAGGACAGCCAGCCCGTCGTCGCTTCCATATTCTCTAAAATCTTCAGTTTCACCAGAGGTAAGGACAGCGGATGTCGCGATCTGTTTCTCCTCTGGCTCCGTTTGATGTGCTCAAATGTTTGATGTTTAATACTTCCCTTTTGTTGGTTAGCTTCAACACCGAGCAATAGTGGATCTACTACACCAGTTAACGATCAGCAGAGCTCCTCCGGTGATTCGGAGTCATGGAAGCAATCTCAAAGTTCCGACAAATCTCCTCAGAATTCCACTGGTTTTTTGAGCTTTCCCGATGCTAGAGAAGGACGTAGTTTACCAAATGTCTTAAAACGTATCAGTAATATTTTGGCATTGAAAACACATGTGAGTAATTGTTTATAACTCACCACATTAGTTTGAATCAGTACTTGTTTTTAGTTTGCATCGTTACTTAAGTGCATTATTTACTAATAAAATTTATTTATGATGCTATGAATGCTTTGCAGGATCTTCAATCTTACAAGGATTCGCAGTTAAAAAGTTATTGGATGCCTGACAGTGTGAGTAAAGAGTGTTACGAGTGTGGAAAAAGATTTACTACTTTCAAGCGCAGACACCATTGCAGAGTATGTGGCCAGATTTTTTGCGCAAAGTGTTGTTCTGATGAAATTCCAGGAAAAATTATGGGTTGTACTGGTATGTTTATTTTAAAACTTTATTTTAAAAGTTTTAATGATCTAGCATTAATAATTTGAATCTGTTGCAGGTGATTTGCGAGTATGTACCTATTGCTGCAAGGTAGTTTTAGCTTACTTGCAGTCTTCAGATATGAGAAGCGATCTTTCTGCTGATTTAAAGGCTCTACAAGAAGATTTAGAAGTAAAATATGGAAGTAATTCACCACCTACCTCAAGCAAATGTTCAAGTGAAAAAGAAGGTGAAACCCAAGTAAAAAGAAAACCAAGTGTTGGATATATGGAAGAAAAATATGCCTTTAGAAGGTAGAATTTGAAAAAGATTATTTATTAAAATTTTGTTTAATTTCTTTTTAATTCTATTTTATTTTTAGGTCATCACACAATTACCTCACTTCACACGAGCGTGCTTTAGCTTTACAAAATTCAGCATCTTTACGAATGATATACGAAGAACTTTTTAGATCTAATCAAGCTATCATATTGCAAACTCACAGGATTCGATTAAATCGCTATTATAATTGTTTTTTAGGTAATGAATTAGTAAATTGGATGATAGCCCAGAACAAAGCTGCTACTAGGTAAATGCTATAGATTACAATTAAATCAAGATAAAGCAAAATATTCTAAACTTTTTTTTTTACAGAATTCAAGCTACTGCCATAGGACAAGCTTTGTTTGAAGCTGGATTCATTGAACCTGTTTTGTTAGATAATTCCTTCAGTGATTCTGCAGCATTGTACAAACCAGCTAAACTTTCTCGAGTTCAAAGTAAAGACTTTTTAGTCGAAAACCAAGTTAATTGCGATGCTCAAGAACCAGCTTGGGTAAAAACAATTCCACAGCATGATTCAACAACAGGTGCATGAAATTTTACAAAAATATATAAATTTATATAGTTAAATATTTCATACTTATAATTCCAAATTAATTGTTAGATTCTGAAAGCGAAAGCAAACACTCTCCACAAGTGCCAGGTCGCATGCCTTCTTCAAGCTCAAGTTTTTATTTAGATTTAAATCTAGAAGCTTCAACAGTAACTCTAAAGAGGCCAACTTCTGAAGATATGTTGTGTAACTCAAATGAATGCAGTGATGGAACTGTTGAACATAAAGAAGTCAATTTTCAGACTCAAGAAAACAATCCCAGAGTCCCAGAGGATTTGCTGGATGACACGTTGTTAGTGCAAGAAGTTAAACAAAGAGAGGGCTGGCATCAGGTTGATAATCTAAAGAATACTTTTGGTGAATCCAGTGTCTATAACAGCCTAACGTAAGTTTATTTCACGGTACCTACCGAAGTCATCTTAAGATGTATTTTTTATAATTGTAACTAATTGTTTTTGAGTAGATCTGCTTATAAACAACACGAAGATTCACTTCTTCGCCAACTACTAAATAAAGAAGGTTTGTCTCAAAACTGGTCAGAGGTAGTTCTTCGAATGGCTCATCAGATAGTGAATCAAGTGAAGCCTGACCTTCATCACGACGCCGATGATATGGACATTAGACAGTACGTTCAAATTAAAAAGTCTCCCGGCGGTAACAAAAATGACTGCGAAATCGTTTCTGGAGTTGTGTGCAGTAAAAATGTCGCACATAAAGGAATGAATGCCATGATAGCGAATCCTAAAATTTTATTACTTTGATGTGGGCTTATGTATCAGCGGGTCGAAGGAAGACTGCTCAGTTTAGAACCAGTGATGTTACAGGTTTGTCTACCATAAAATTTTGAAATATCGAATTGAAACTTTTCGGTTTACAATTGTTTAATAAATGATTACAGGAAAATGAGTACCTAGGGCACACCGTTAATAGAATAAAGGCTCTGGGTCCCGACATTGTATTAGTACATAAATCAGTGTCCCGATTAGCCCAAGATAGACTGAGAGAAGATGGTATAACTTTAGTATTAAATGCAAAGCTCAGTATTCTTGAGAGAATAGCAAGATGTACAGGTGCCAACATAATTGATACGATTGATGCTCATATTGAAGCCAGATGCAAACTAGGAAGTTGTAAAAAGTTTTATTTAAGAAATTTTCCCTGTGACAAGAGTAAGTCTAATCGTTCTGATTTTTTTTACAATTATGAAAGTCAAAAATAAAAGAAAAAAATAATAATTTCTAATATTTCAATAATTTAGCTGGTACGAAGACGCTAATGTACTTTGAGGGCTGTGCAAATCCGCACCTAGGAGCTACGATATTGTTGCGCGGTGGCTCGCAGAACGAGCTTAGGAAGGTAAAGAACGTAACATCGACAATGATATTCGCTACATACTCGTGTCGCCTGGAGAAGTCCTTTCTGATGGACGAATTTGCACGACCCCCTTCGCCCAAGGACAATTCCTTTCTCGACGAGTCTTCGCGCAATGGCTCACCTGATAAGAGCAGAGAATTTGTGGATAATCAAAGTAATTTAATAATTTAATTAATTTTTATCTTTATACTTTACGAATGCTTGTAATTATTTTTAATTACTATATCAGTTGCTTAAAAAATATTATTATTAGATTTGCTCGAAATTTACACTTTATATTTGCAGTGAATGAAGAAACGGAATTAAGAGCGAGGAAAATCTTAGATGATAGTGGAGGTGTCAACTCGGGAGACGACCAAATGCTCGAAGTGACGTTACCCGAACGAAAGGAACAATCGCTTGAAACTATTGGCGATAATGATAACATGAGTCAAGTTTCTGCTCTTCTAATGAATGCCACTAGTTCATACGACACACTTAAGTTATTTAAAACTAAGTCAAAATCCAGTTCGGATGATTCAAGGAGCAGTGAAAAGGTATTAAAAAAACAATTTATCCAGACATTCTTTTAAGTGGGATCCATACGCCAATTATTTTTTAAATTGAATCTTTCAAAATAGTATTCTTTCTTTTTTAAGGAATTGGGATATTATTTAAATTTTGTAGTTGAAAAAACTTACAATTTCCTTTAAAATAATTTTTTATCATTGATCAGGTGATACCGGTAGCAAGAAGCACAAGCAATGACAGTTCAGGCATCGGCGGCTCTCTCGATCACGACTCCACGCTCGAACTCTTCGGACGGACTTCAGAAATCAACAGCAGCAATAGACCCTCGACGTCCAGCAAAGAACCGGAGAAGCGCGTCCACGGCGAGTCGGTGAGCGACCGCAGCGATCCCCTGCACCAGTACCTGAACGAGGACGAGGACGAGGTTTTCGAGCATTCGAGCCCGAACGGCCAGTGCCTTAGCGTGGCGGATCTGCCTCTGCTGAACAAGTTCAAGAAGGCGCTCGAAGGCACGATACTCAGCGTGTCTCCGTACCTCAAGTTCTCTATACCGTATCTGGAAACCGAACCCGGGCGCAACTGCGTACTGAGGTCCTTCTTCCCGAAGGAGCTCTACTACTCAGCGTACTTTGCTGATAAAATAGAAGGTGCGCTGATCGTTAAAATAAGCGCTGCTTGTATTTTGCTAAAGCGATGCGATATGGAATCTTGTAGCTTTCTGCTTTCTGATAGTCTTATAGTTTCAAAAAAGTTTAGAACGAACTATTGTAGAAAATTTTCTAGATCGAAAATCAAGGAGTGGCTACAAAATGGTAAGTTAAAAACATTGTTCGAGATAAATTTAATACATTTTATTCCTATAACAAGTAGCGGTGGTGGTTAATCTTACAACAGGGACGCAGTAGAAGGTATAAGCACTGCTTGCCAATTTCACATTTGCTGTAGCATGTTTTTAATGTTTTTATAAGTTCTTGTTCCATTGTAATACCTGTCATGCTTAGTTTATTTTATTACTTATTATTGTAACGTGATGGTAATGTTTACAACTTAACAGTTCAGATTTCCTCATAACATGTTCTATAATGCTTTCACTTTTCTTTGCTTATCATGCACATATGGAGGTTGTATTTACGTTTAGTAATAAATTTAATAATTTATTTATTTCGCATAAACAAATATAATATTTATTATGATTTATTTGATAGTCAAATGCGAGTCCAATCATCAAAATGATAATCAACGATAGTAGTATGGAACCATCGTCAAACGATCAATTACCTCCATCTTAAGTTTCCTACATTCCCAGTATTTGTGATTTTGTCATTAATCTAATTTACGTAAACTTTGCTATACTCATCGAAAAATTCATTCGACAGGCGCGAAGATGAACTCCGGTAGCTCGGCGGAGAGCGCGCTGGAGAACGCGGAGCGCGCGCTCTTCGGTCCAGAGCATCCGCTGGTGAAGGCGCGCCTGACCGGTGAAGCGGACAGTCGGGAGGTACAAACGTTGCTCGCGCACTATCGCGCTTGCGGCGGTCGGCTTGAACGGCCTGGCAAACCGGAGGTGCAGGTGGAGGATGGACGCCGCCAACCCCGACTCAGCGAGACGATTCCCGAGCAGCCGGTCGTCTGGCCTGACTGCCTCGACCCCGCTAACCATCAGAGACTCGCCGTTCTCTTCTGCAGCTTTTTGCACAATACCAACACGTGAGTTCTTTTAGTAGTACGTTATAAAAAAATCAAGTTGTGTGTAAAGGGACGTAAATTGTATATTTTTTTTTCAAAATTCAAGTTTTCATTCAAGTTTGTTGTGTTTAAAAAAGGAATAATTTCATATGTCATCACATAGTGAAAAATTAGTGAAAAATGTTTACTCTTAATCACCATAAGCTTACACAGACTGACATTATTTAAAATACATTTACTAGAAATCTAAGATGCTCAAATTGCAATTTTTCAACTGTGGCAATCTGGAAAACATTAAAAAAGTCTATTAAAATTTTTGGTAGAATTTTTCTCCTTGTATGTCAACTGTCCCTTTACATTTTTTCTTATACTTATTTTATATTTACAGAAATAACGCACCGGCTTTTTGTGTCAGCCCATGGGTGGTTAATATGGATCTTTATGGACGTAACGACATCGCTCTAGGTCGTTTCCTCGAGCGTTACTGCCTGACGTCTGAATATAAGTGCCCGGCGCAAAGCTGCAAAGCTCAGCTATCACAGCACGTCAGGCGCTTCGTCCACGACGGTGGTTGCGTTCACATCAGCCTTTGCGAGTTAAGCACCAATCCATTCGGTTAGTATACTAACGCGCTTAGTACATTACTACTAAAAAGAAAAAAAGATGTCACTATACTTAATTAAAAACATTTTTAAAAATGTCAAAAAAAAACTAATCCAAATTCTCTATCAAAGTTTCAACGGGTTCGACGGGATCGACGGGATCGGACGACCCGCGTCAGATCTTCATGTGGAGCAAGTGCAGCAAGTGCAAGACCGTCTCACCTGTAGTGGGGATCTCCAACGACACGTGGTCGCTGTCGTTTGCCAAGTACTTGGAGTTGCGCTTTCACGGTAGCGTGTACACTCGCAGAGGCAGCGAAAATTGTACGCACTCGCTCCATCACGATCACCATCAGTACTTCTCACGGCGCAATATGCTCGCTGTAATGAGGTACAGCAAGATCTCACAGTGGGAGATATCGCTGCCTCCTCCGCTGATCTATCTGAGCTACGACGCGCGCATCTACCACAGCCTCGTCGACGAGATCAAAAGTCTGGCTCTCAAAGGCGACGAAGTGTTCACACTGGTTAGGGAGAGAGTGGCGAGTATGCATCTCGACGAGGCTACGGTCGCACCGCTCAAAGGCCAACTCACTAAGGATCAACAGATCTTCAAAAACAAGATCGAGGAAATTCAGCTCAAGCTCACGTCGCCTACTCTTGAAAACAAGAAAATGCAGGGTATCTGCCTTTTATTATATATATGCAAATTGTCTCATTAATTTTGATAAAATACGTACTTTTCAGAATTTAGAATTATATTTTGATTTTAATTTAACCAAAAAAAAGTTAATTATTTAGATATTATTTAAAGTTTGTTGGACTTTATTATAAAGGACATTTTTTACATATTTTTTAAATATTTTAGTCAAATTTAATGAATTGTCTATAATAAAATATAGCGTTCGTTTCCAAAGTTTGACAAATGCTTGTTTTTGGTAAAGTCAAACGTGTAAAATAACTTACATTTTTTGGTAACTCTTACGTACTCTTCCAGGTAAACAGTCAGAAAAGCAAGTACAGTGCCTGATATACCGCATCGAGGATGGCGTGGTGATGTTGAAGCGATATATATCGGACGCAGTACTTTTGTGGAATAACAAGCTGACGGAGTTGAGCGGCCGCCGCAAAGACGAGCGTCAGGTACGGAAACCGGCTGAGCGCAGCGTACCTGCAGCAACGAGTGGCAGCGGGCCAGTCGAAAACGACGGATACATTACCGAGGATACAGCATCAGAGTCACAGCTTGAAGATATTAGTCCAGTCTCGGCTGATTACAATGCTGTCGAAGCTATCGCTGCCATACAGGCTGAGTTACAATCTGCTGAGGGCTCCGACACCGAAGTGCCCGAATCTTCATCCGCCGTGGTCAATCCTGAAGAGATCGTTGTTATTCAAGGTAGTCACTTGACTGCTTATTTTAAAAATGGTATAGGTAGTTTTAAAGTTTTAAATGTTTCGGTTATAAAAATAATTAGGAATTATTTTGCATTACTTTATGGCAATGAAACGGTTACACAAACGGTACAGAAAATATTTTATAAAACAGTAACAGATATCATCAAAATTTTGATATTTAAAAAGTATTGTATAAATTTTAATAATAATATTTATTTACTGTTCTCACTATTCTATCCTTTTACTAACAATTCCTTCTTTTTCCTATAATCGTGATTGAAGGTTCTCCTAAAACTCATCAGAGGTCATTTTCCGATGCGATGTCCGTAGCTTCCGAGGAGGCCCCCGATAAGAAGAAGAAGAAGAAAACAATTTTATCCCAGCTGCTACCTTCGACGTCCACGGCAAATATCATACCGAATCCCCTGGGATCTATGGAACACCATTTACTACCGCTTGGGTAAATTAGTCTTTAGTATCTCTTCTCTTTGTTTAGATATTTAGGAAAACGAGTATGCAAAAAATATATCATTTATATTTATTTCATTTATCTTTATTTGTTATTAATAATAGTTTTCTTACTGAAATTTGTTTGTTAATCGTATATTAAAAAAAATTTTCATTCCTTACCTAAACAAAATTCCGTTTTCAGATCTGTTGTGCCAATTGTTGTGTATGAATCGGAGCCTTCGTCGATAATAGCGTACGCTTTGGATTCGCATGACTATAAACACGGGCTACAGGAACAATTGCGAACAACTAAGGGTCCAGAATTGAATCCAAGTCCACTCTACAAAAGAAAGTTGCAGGAGAGCAAGGAAAACGCACCGGACGTTAATCAATCCGGCGATTTCAAACGGCCGTCTGTCTTGTCTTTCCTGCGCGGCAATAGTCCAAACCCTAATTTACAAGTACGTTTACATTTTTAAAAGTTCGTACCTTACTCTTTTCATAAAATATATTTTGTTTAATAATTACTTTCTGGAATGTAAAATAATTTCCATTAGCAATGGACTGAAATTAAACTGGCTCAAATATAACATAAATTACAGAATAGTCCTATGGAGACCGACAAAGCTGCACCCTCCATGGAGTCGACGGCTGCTCCACAACCGGCCGTTACTGAACCAGAGGAAGAGAAGAAAGTCGCGAAACCGCAACAGCAGAACGACATTGAAGTGCAGTTTGCGGATGCAACGAGCAACTTCTATTGCAGGATCTACTTCGCGGCACAGTTCGCTGCTCTGAGGGAAAGTGTTCTACCCTGCGGCGAGGAGGGGTATACTAGAAGTCTCAGCCGTAGCGTTCAGTGGTCTGCTCGAGGTGGAAAAAGTGGCAGTACCTTTTGCAAAACTAGAGGTATGCGTCAGTTCTATTACAGCGTTCGTGTATTATAAATTTTCGAAAGTGAGAGTAGAACTGTTGACAATTCGATTTTTTAAATATCCAGCGATGGAATTCATTAATTAAAATAAATTAACAAGTTTTTAGCAGAAAAATAAAAGCCACCTTTAATGATGAAATAATTACTGTTATTATGATGCAATCATCGAATTAGTATTCATTACACATTCATCTGTTTTTATCGCATTTAAGATTAAGATTAATATAATAAAAAAGTAAACTTCTTTCAAATTTATTAAATTAAAATGTTCACTCAAAATAACGATGAAGCAATAATGCCTAAAAGTGATGCCCATGAGTCATTTAAATCTATTTTTGTTACAATATGTGAAACTAATTGAAGTACCATTTACAGACGACAGGTTTGTTTTAAAAGAAATGAATCGCATGGATATGCAAATTTTTATGGATTTTGCGCCTAACTACTTTGCATACATGGAGAAATGTCAACAAACCAAGCAGCCGACACTTTTAGGAAAAATTGTTGGAATTTACCGAGTGTCCTTTAAAAATAATACAACCAATAACGGGTTACGGACAAGTCTGTTGGTTATGGAAAATTTGTTTTACAACAGAACCATTACCGACAAATTCGATTTGAAAGGGTCGGTGAGAAATAGACTGGTGAATCCAGAAGACGTCGATCAGGAAGGAGAAATAGTTCTGTTAGACGAAAATTTACTGAACAGTAAGCACGAGAAAACTCATTAAGAAAATGAAAACGTGTTTTTAGACAGAAATCAAAACAGGAAACTAATATCTTTGTTATTTCATCTATTTTAGGAAGTTGCGACTCTCCGTTATACATCAAAACACATGCCAAAGCAGTTCTAAACAAGGCTATCGAGGAAGACACTAAATTTTTGGCAGACAATTGTGTTATGGACTATTCGCTTCTTGTAGGTCTTGAGCCAAACACAGATGAACTCGTATTAGGTATAATTGGTAAGTTTTGTTTACATAATTTTTTATAATCTATAAAAGTATCATTTTAGTAGGTACTTATTATTCTTTATTAGATTATCTTCGGACTTTCACGTGGGATAAAAAGTTGGAGACGATGGTGAAAAAATCCGGAATCCTTGGAGGCCAAGGCAAATTACCGACAATAGTCTCACCAGTGGAGTATCGCGCGCGCTTTATAGCGGCAATGCATAAATACTTTCTGCCGGTACCAGACAGGTGGACTGGTCTCAGTCGCGGTGTTTCAACGACGTAAATAGACGAATAATTTTGGATGAAAAAAATCTGCATTTCATCATGGGCATCCTCCTCAAAACATTTATAAACAGAAAACTCGTTAACTTTTTTTAATCTATTTTAGTGCAATGAATCATAGTTCTAAGCATATTTTATAGTTTTTTAAATTAAATTATGTATGCTGATTTTGTTTCTCACAGAAACACTTTTACTATTAAATCAATTGAAAACAGCAAATCTGTGATTTTGCCAAAAAAACTATTTTTTAAGATATTGATTTTATCCTTTTATAAAATATTTTATTACATTTGCAATATTATGTAGTACAAAATAAAAACACCTTACTCAAAGTATGCTAAAGTGTTAACTTAAAATGCTATATTATTGATGCATTTGTGATTACCAAGTTACCTGTATTCAGTCGCTAGTGATCACGCGATTGTAATAATTGTTTAAGTTTTTGAAAGTAGTTATTGTCATATTTAAATATACATTATTTATTGTTAAATGAGTGTACATCTATATTAATTTCTTGTAAAGTTATTATTGTTTTTAATGTAAATCACAGATTAGTTGTTTTTTTCACCAGGAGGAATAAAGGCGATGTCAAATAAAAGTTGCTGTGCTAAATTGAATGTGATAATGAAAATGATGTTTTTTTTATGTCATTTTCAAATCGCTTCGACAAATAATTACATAAATAGCTGCTTTTATGTATATGAATAAATTCCAAAGTATAAATGAAAGATAACAAATCAAATGTAAATACACTCATATATATATTTGTACAAATAAAAATTTATACTTCTTGTTTGATCGAGTTTGTTATTTTAGATAACCAATCCATTATTACCAAAAAATCCTATTTTTACAAGAAATCATCAAAAACAAATGTTATGAAATTAACTGTAAATAACAAACGATGTAATGGATTTTTGGTAGAAAAAAATTTATTACTACGTAATACAGTTCTTGAAAGGAAAGGATGGACGAGCTAACAAATCATCTATGAAAGCACCATTATTAATGATTTTATTCAGATAATTTTTTTCTCTCATATTTATGTACAATGAACATTATTTATAATTAATAATCAAATAAACATAATAGCGATAATCATTAACATACTAATAGGTAATAGCCTAAACGTTGTAAACGTAAGGGATATAAGCACAATATTCGTTAAAGTATGTATAATACCTCGAAGGGAAAAACGTTTTACATTTCATAGAATCATCACTTCTATTCCGCATTTGTCATCTATCGTTATTATAGTCGTCACACTGTCGTCATACGATCGTATTTACATGAAACAAACAGATTTAGTTCGCGGTTACATATATAACATTTTAATTTCTTTTCTCATTCGCGAGTACACGCGTAAAGTCGAAAATATACACTAAACGAACGCAAACATCAAAAACTCCTATTTCATCAACGTCACCTCATTCTCTATTCACTCTGTTCACAAAATCGCACGATCATCGCCTACAACTTCAGTGTCGCGCGCGCGTCTTCTTTTTCGCTCCTTTCTTTAGAGGCAAAAAAGAGGAAGCGATCCGCGGTCTATGGAAAACGAGACACTGGGATATATTTTGCGCAGCTGTTTTTGATCGAATATACACAGAGACGAATCGGAAACGTCAAGGACGAGTAGACACACTTGTACAACAGCACGAGGAGTAATGCGAATTGGCGACCGATCTCGCGTCGCGCAACTTTATTTTACAAGTTTCGAAGATTACGGACTGCATCTGCACTAGCTTACACTTATATACAGAGCAAACACAGCATGCGAGAAGTCGTTTAATTTGCACACTGAAAGGGAGAAGAACGAGAAAGAGAAAAACTGTTTGCGAAGCGGCGTTAAATTACGGTATTTTACGAATTTCACGCTCTCCGTGAAATTTATGTCCTTTTTTAATTGGGAGTTCGAGAATGACATTTACTGAACATTACAAAAGATCTTATTTGAAGTAGATAAGCGAACATCGAATGTTAGATTTGGTAAATGGTGTAGAATAAAATTAGTGCGCTCAGTAATTTTATTCTGCAGAAGAGTATTATACTATACTGCACTCAGCAGTGCTCTTCTTTTACGAGTTGTTTGATGTTTACTTAAGCTACGTTTCTGATGTTAATTAAAGATCTTTCTCGCGTTAGGTATGAAAATGTAAATAGCAAATGAGTAAACTAAACGTCGACTGAATAAACACCGAGTGATATGTGTAAAACAGTTGATTCATTTTTTTCGCTGATTGTATACAATTACAGTTTGCTTTGCAGATTTCCGAGTTTTTTTTTTCTTGCATTCCAACGTACAGTTTTTAGTTACTTCTCGATACCGGCAGTACAAATTATTGTTACACGAATCAAAAAATTTAAGCGTGCGCCTTCGTATCAAGTCGAACTTTCTCATACACGAATGCACCAAACAAACGTCGTTCAATATTAA
Organism: Eurytoma adleriae; assembly: GCA_900480045.1. Classification (NCBI taxonomy): domain Eukaryota; kingdom Metazoa; phylum Arthropoda; class Insecta; order Hymenoptera; family Eurytomidae; genus Eurytoma; species Eurytoma adleriae. The sequence continues at coordinate 59,786 of UXGC01000622.1, read as the reverse complement.
AAGATAAAAGCGAGTCGAGCTCGATGCCTGACCGCGGAGACGTCCATCAAAGCGTTTACTGGGACAATCACGATACTCCTCGGTCGTTAACGACCCGCGTGCCGGAGAGGGGGTTGTTATAACGCGCGTGCCTACGCGCGACGTCGTTCGATGTTCCAGGGCCGGCGAAAATGAAAAACGCAAGAATCAAAGTAAAGTAAAAAAAAAATCAGCTCGAGCTCGGAAGCCTCGAGAAGTTCGCGCCGACGGTTAAGTCGCTTCCGATAAAAGGGCGCACCGAGAGCGCACGGTGCACTGAGCGCGTGCGTGTGTGTGTACGGTTTCGTCGGAGAATGAAAGAGGAGTCGCACCACCACCGCCGACGCCACATCGGCTAATCTCCGGGGGGAGAGAGGGGGGCATCCGACTCTCCTGTGGGGGTGGCACGCGCGATCTCGCCCGAGGTCAAGGCCGCGGGGGAAAAACTGGGCCTCGCCGCGCGCGACCCTGTGTGTACACGCGTACACACGTACCCGTGCGCGAATAGGCGACCCCGAGCACTCTCGGTGCGGCGATTGGTTTTGATTTATTTCTTTCTTTTTTCACAACAACAAAAAATTAAATCAATCCTCGCAGGTATCTCGTTTCCGCGATCGACGCTGGCATTCTCGGTTTTTTTTCGTAGTTTTTCTCTTGTTTATTAATATTATGTACATCGATTGGTTCATAAAAGTGCTTTGACTATACGTTGAATCTAGTGTTGTCTAGTTATCACGTTAAATACTTCGTAAGAACGATTTAAATAGTTACATATTTTTTTTTTATTCGTGTAAGAAAATAAATCTTTTCATAGTTTAATTCACTTCGTTTTGTTTGTTTTCTTTTTTTGTAGCCAAGGAAATAATTGTTATGGACTATTAAAATAAACTTTTTTACTTAATCTAATGTTCGTTCGCGTACTAAATTTATTCACTTTTTTATATATATGTATATAGTTACACACACACATATATATAAAAATAATGAAAAATAAATGCGCCATTTACCTAACGAGATATCTTTGAACATATAATAAGGGTTTTTTCTGCATATCGTACAACGTTGATCTTTTTTTGTGTTAAGTCTAAACGCTGAATTTATTCGAGAAAAAAGATTACTTTATACTTTATACAGGTATTAACTTTACCAGCGATATTTTTAAAATGTTACTTTTAGAGCGAGAAGTATCTTTTATACACTTAAATTACACATAAACTTTAATCACTTATTCGTTAACCATTACATTACAATTTTTTTTATTTACAAAGTCATAATTTCCTTCAGCGACGTAAATTTTCCTTAAAACGCAACGCAAATTCATTCAAAGTTTCTCGTTTTTTTTAATTGAAACCTCAAGCGTTTGTACTATCCTCGTAAAAATGATTTAGCATAAATAAGTCGAAGTGTCAATGAATAGGAGAAAAAGAGAATAAATTTTCCCGCGATAAATCACTTTAATGAAACAATTAATGCTATGGTCGCGTTAGCGAGCAAAGAAGAGGACGTCTCGTTTTTCTTTTCCTCGGCGCGCGTTTCTTCGGTTAGATGAAATAAGAACGACGCACCGGCCTCCTTCTCCCTCCCTCCCCCCCAAAAAAAACATCTGGAGGCATCCCTTCCGTCGGCATGTTGACGTCCGCTCCGCTCGATTTTCCCCGAGTATATGCGGCGTATCGACCGACCCGACTTCGCTCCGCTCGATGAAATCCTCGTGCCGCCGCCTCCGCTCCGTGACTCTTCGCGGAGGGCCGACCTTCCGCGGCCGCCGGCGCAATTCACGTTATAATATATACACACAGAGGGTCAACAGCGATGTAAACAAATCCAGCGAAGAGGAATTCATAGCTCCGAAATCGACTCCGGTAATCTCTTGGCGCGGGTGTGAAAATTCCATCCCCTCGCTTCCTCGTCGCTGTCGGCGAAGCCAGTGCGTGTTTTTTAAAGAGAAAAAAAGAGCGGCGAACCGAGCGTACGAGGAGGTCGGGCGGGTCCTTCCCCCGGAGCAGGTGTCCTCGTGCGGTGGAAGGGACGAGCGGAGGTGTGCCCAGGACAGCGGTGAGTCGAGGTGGCTCGGCGCGTCTTATCTCTGGGGCTCGCCGAACTGAGGCTGGCCGGGCACCGCCGCAGCCGGCGACTGCTGGTGGTGGACGTGGTGGTGGTGCGGGTGGCTGCCCGACACGCTGCTACACCGCTGGCCCGCCGAGCTCGCCTGGCTCGGCTGACCGCCCAGCAGTCCGTTCTGGCTCGGCGACATGCCTGCGAAGAAGCAATAAGGCCGACTATTAATTAACGAAGCGATAAATGATGCATTTCCTTTTCGCGGAGAAAAATGAACGTTTTTTTGTCTGAGTTGAAAATTACGCGTTAAATTGGAGGATAAAAACAACTTTGTTGCGCGTCAGTCAAGTTAAATTTTAGTACGATAACTACTTTTTTAGTGGATAGCTGTAGAAACGAATGCGTTTGTTTTCTTATGTCATGTTTTTCGGATTCTTGTTAAATTGAAGAACATATCTTGCCAATCTCTGTACTAGATTAAAACAATCTGATAAAAGAGTGAAAATAAAACTGGTTTATTTATCGCACTGATCCTGTATTATTTACAATTATGTTGTACATTTATTTGTCTAGATAATGAATGTGACATCATGTTTATCGTAAATATAAAATACTGTTAAATTCAATGCATATTTTTCATTGTTTTGTTAACAGAAATGAAAAACTTTTCTCATAAGCAGTTTGATTCATTAAAATCTACCGTTTCTTTGTAAATGTGAACGAAAGCTTAATATTGCACTTGATTGAGAGCGAGTTTCTTTCTGTTATCATCGACGTTAGATACCGAGAGTAAAACTTGAACTTGAGGTTAAACGACCGCAGCGCCTGTACTTATTTACATGTGTGTATTGTGCAATACGCCTTTATGACGTTATGAAACGGATCTACAACTACGCCTCCCGACGCTACAATCCGACTGGCGAACAATTGAAAGAAAAAAATGCTTTTAACGCGAGAAATAAAATATTCTTAATAAAAGCTTTTCGAGATAAAAGAAAAAAATCTTTATTTTCATGCGAGGTGCATATCCGCTTTCGATCCGTATAAGGAAACGACCGTACCGACCCGTTATGTGAAAACTTTTTAATAGATGTTCTATTCTTGGCTAATCGCAAAACCTAATCGTGAATCGGTTACTTTGTTCGATGAATTATTATTTTCCTTATCAGAAACTTCCAACGTCTCTATGCGGCATATACGATGTATTGAACAGTATTTTACTCACGAGAGATCTTTTTATGAGACAATATGAAAAAAAAAAAAAATTTAATGGGCATCGTGAAAACGATCGCGTTTATTAATTAGAGAGAGTATTGCTAATTTGAATTTAAAAATAATGAAATCCATTATCATGTTTAAGGCGGAGAAGATAATGAATTTTTATGTTAAGACTTTTAAAAATTAACAATATTCGAATATATTATTTAAATGTTGAGCTTTTAACTTACCGGAGGGAGTTTTTTCTCCTGCCGACATTTTCGAGAAGGCTAGTAGTGCATCTGGGAAATTCGGTGGAGTGGCCGGAGTATTACACGGTGTTATCTGGAACGCAAAAAATCAAACTTTTTCTGAACGTCACGAATGTATGACTGAAACGCTTATATTTTATTTACTGACATAAAATATTCCACTTTTTCCACTTCCTACGGTATTATAATTTTATGTATAAAATGAGTGTGTGAAAACTAGCATTATAATTAAAAGTCAGTGTAACCTTTATAAATTTTATAATAAAGTATGCTTTACAATAAAAATTGTCAGTTACTATAGTAATTTTTCTCTGAGTGCATTTCATTAATAATAAAAAGATAACAGTTTAAAATAAAAAAAAATTAAAAGTTATGTAGTAGAAAATGCATTGTGTTTATTTAAACTTGAACGATAATAACGATTGGCATACCCTGTACTGCTTTTAACGCAGCACTTAATTTTACAACAAACGTGATTTAACGATTTCAAAGGTGGGTCATCCAATACTATTTCTTACGCCTTATTTTTAGCGATTAAAAAATAGGTATGTTTCCATTGCGTTAAATATTTATTTTGGATAAAACAGTATTTTAGAAATTTCCCGTCTATTTTTGTCTTCAAATGGGCGGAACAATTTGGCAACAAACATTTCGCTGAAACTAAACAACCACCGTCTTTTATGCGAATAGCTCTTTGCTCGGTCGCTCTAACATTACTCACGAAAAAAAAACCTGTATTTAGACCGAGCGAGCAAATGTGTGCTCAGCCGAACATCGGGTACAAAACTATTATGTAGTTTGCTTGAGTAGCCATCGCAGGCCCAACTACGTGTGCAGAAAGGTCATTCAACTCTGGGCTCCCTTCGCATGACCTCGCGCACAGCCGTCAGGTGGACAGAAACACGAGCACCGACTCGCTCGCTCTTCCCGTTTACGACATTGAGCTTATTTTAATATCCTCCGCCGTTACGGTAGCGATCACGAGACGAACGCTAAATTTTTGTTTTTAATAATATTGAGTGTGTACACTCCAAAAGATTACAACGTAAAATATTGAGTTACGTAAGAGTTTATAGATTGTGCAAACATAGGCGTACGGCGTGTATGAATCATTTGGACAATCGTAGCTTTTATATTCTTGTATCAACACATCGACGGGCGGCGCGGCATTCCGAATAAAATGAAGTAACATTTTTGTGATGTAACACGTGTCAAAGTCGGAGAAAGAAAAATATTTTGAGCTTCGAAACGCGCGATACAAAGTCTTTTCTGTTTGACGATAAAATTGTTTCAATTAGTGACTAATTACTCGAGCCCGCGGCACTTGAAAACGTTAACAAACAGCGAATCAACGGTGTAATGCTCCAACGGAGTGTCGTTAACGTCAACGCACCAAAAATAAAGTACACTCGACGTCAGAAGTTGCACAAAAGACAAACAATCATAAATAACCACTCTCAAAATATAACGTCGTTTTCCGTCCGTCAGCGTGTGTCGGTAACTTCGCTCCTCTATTCGAGAGATAGAGAGAGTGAAAGAGACGAATAAAAAAAAAGGAGAGCGCGCACGAAGTTAGTAGACTCGCCCGCCCCGACTTTGTAAGCGAAAGAAGACACGGCAAGTTCGAGGCGGCCAAAGTCATTAGCGAAGGCGCGGCGGCTTTTTTTACTTTCCGCTTCTCAAAAGTTTAAAAACGCCGGGGAAAAATGTGTATACACAAGCAGAGCGACGGCTCGCGTCGTTGCGCCGAGTCATCGCGGATTCGCCGTTGGAGACGCGAGACGAGCGGGGAGAGCTAGAATTAATAAAAATAAATAAGCCCAGGCGGAGAGTGACGGCGGCGGCACATAGCTCGGAGCCGGCCCCCGCCGACGACTGGCCGCAATCCACTTCTTTTTCTATTTGTGCTGCGCGAGACGAAAATGCGGATGCGCCAAGCGCGCGCTCCTCTCTCGACCGCCGAAAGGTCATTTTCTTTTCGCTCCGCTCCGACGAGAGGACGCGCGATAAATGAATGAGAGGGACTGCTCGATCGAGGCGGTTTCGTTTTGCTGACGCAATCCGCGTTAGCGAAAGGATGAAAAATCGACCGGGAATTAAAGTATTCATTGAGCACTGATTTATGGAGCTGGGATTACTATGGGATCATTTATCTTTGGTGCACAATTTTTCCGTAATTCGAAGTGATTCTTTGTTGTTGAGGTAAACAAAACGCGATTGAAACGTTGACCGTTTTTTATATTGTTTAATTTGAAAACAATTTTATAATGGTGTGTGCACTGAGAGTTTCTCGTAAACTTTGCGATGTTATAGCATACCGTAAAAATTGCGCGAAAAGGCAAAATCGTGGGCCGGTTCACGACGCTGGAAATTTTTACAGGAAAATCACTGTGACTTTCATAACTGAAATCTTGGACGTTTGTCTTCACCACAGTGGAAATTTTCATTTTAAAAGTTCCGCAATTTACAAAAAAAAGCTTAATAAGTTTTTCAGGAGTGTAGCTCCGTGATTTTTTCGGAGCTATTATTTTTTTTCTTGCAAAAATAACGGAGCTTTTTCTATAAAAACTTGCTCTACGGCCAAAATATTAAAAAATTTATTTTAATTTGTCAAAATTTAAATAACAATTGCAATTATTTTGCAGTACGCAAGTCTTCCCATGATTACGTTCTTTGTTTACGTAACTGTTACGACGAGCTTCATCATAAATTTTACGAGAAATTTCTCTCAGTGTATTTAATTAACCGATGTATGCTCACTGTGAGTTAGTGAATCAATTATCTAAAATAAACACTACGACGAAGGGCGTAAGTACAAGCGTAACAAAAGTCGTTTACAACTTTATCAATGCGAAATTTCAGGTTGGCTTTGGAACGGCAGCGTCTGCAGGGGATATACCGTTTTGTCTCAGTGGGTCAGATTGAGAAACAATGAATTTCCCGGCGCTGTGTTTATCGCCGATGAGAAAAGCCAGTGCCGCCGCGAGCTATTAGCTACCGCAAACTGTAACGCAAAAGCGGCGGGAGGCGAGCAGAACTCATTTAACTTCACTATTTTGACGAGATACAACGACGTACAATTAAATCAAGCGAGGCGAGCATCTCGTCCTCGGCGACCATAGCGTATCAATTCGAATGATTTCACGCAACCTTTTCTGCTTCGATCTACGAGCATCATTATTTTTGACTAAGCGCGTGACGCCGAGGAACAAAAGGCGCTGGTCAAATTTTTAAAGGGTCAATGAACTTCGCGGTTTGTGAATTGCTATCGAGCGAATGGCTTCCTTTTTAATATAACGCTGGGCTTTTTGAAACTTGTTGTTTGTGTGTTTAATTAAAGATTAAATTAATACTGTATTATCGGCTGTAAAGTATAGTAAGTGACAATTTTATCAAACTTTATCAATTAATACGTGGAAAAAAGGAAAGTGAATGCAACTAATTGAGAAATTAACTCTATTCGTATCTTTAACGATAAATGAAAAAAAAATTGATCTCAACTCACCTGCCCAAAGTGGGTACCGCCTGGTCCTTGAGCGCACGACGGTATCGCGGCCTCTTGAAAAAATATACTGAGCGCCGTCTGAAAGAAAAAATAAGTACGGATCGATCAGATATAATTCACGACATAAACAAGTGCAACGCAATCAAAGTTGTAAAGTATATTATTTTATTCGATAAAATAAATCCGTATGTAACAATTTGTATAGAAAATAGATATCGACTTGCGAATATTCCCCAGTTACGTAAGCCAAAAGTGTACTTTGTATGCAAAGTACGAGCGGATTTGCGCTGACCAGAAAAATCGCTTATAATTTACCGCGCGATAAGATAATTCCAATGTGTCAAACCGTATCTTAAACTGCCCAGTACATTCAAGCGCTAATAAAGTCAAAGCGGCGCAGCGACAGCGGAAAAATTGCAGCCTCGAATGCAAACGATGCGCAATCGGGGAAACTTTGAGCAGAATAAAAAAGAGAAGGAAAACGGATTGAAAGGAGAAAAAAACAAAGAAGTCTTTTTTTTTCTCATTCCGGAGCGAGAAAAACAAACACGAAGAAACCAGAAAAGTTTTTAATGACGCGGAAGTTGGAAGCGCGGATAGAGGCATTAGAGCCCGCGCTCATCCTGTTGGCCGCCGAGGAGACGTAAACAACAGTAGCCCGTGTCTGATTGCGGTGCTTCTGCTAAGTAACCGGCCAACGTCTACCTTTATATATACAAAATCGTTTTCCCTCAGGGCCAGAAACGCATCGGGAGCCTCGTCAAACTGCAGGCTGCCCTCGACGGAAAAACAAGACGGGACGATGTAATCGGGTTAATGAGGCCGCGCGCGTCTCGCGAAATCGTTCAAACATAAACGAGATAAAAAAAATAAGTCACTAGTCTTTACTGCACCCACTCGTTTTCAATTTAGTTTTTTAGATATTTAGAAAAATAGAAGTAAATTCCCATTGCTTTTGCATTCAAAGTTTCGTATCGGCGTCTGGCTGGTCGGGTGTCCATCAGCGAGGTGACGCACGTTATCGCCCATCTGTTTAAAGTTCGTTGCCCCATCGCCGACAATAGTTACTATTCTATTGTTCGCCGCGGGCGTATACCTGTGCGTAACATCTTCTTCCTCTTCAGTGGCTCTTAGGATTTATCAGCCGCGAGCCTTGGGTTGTACTATACAATTCGCTCGCGGTTTAATCTTCAAAAAATAATCCGAGCACGAATTAATCGCGGCTAGGCTTTCCAAGAAAACATTGCCTTATGTAATTTATTTACTCGATATATATATTTCCGCTCGACTTCGCGCGTGTGCTTCGCTTGTTCGCTTCAATGTTCGCGAATGAAAATCAAGCTCGAAACGAGCACTTCCTCGGTCTGCGTAAAAATAACGATGGGCTAAAAATGTACAGCAATGCGATCGTACTCCGAGAAAAATGGCGAACAAACTTTTTGATGTACAAGCGAGCTAGTTCAACCGAAATAGTCAAATAAGAATAGTTGCGACTAAAAATGCCTTCGCTTATACTTGGCAGAATCCGCTGACCCGCTTTGTAAACTTTGTAACCTTCCGATACAATCGCGGTTCTATATACAAGCGCTAATAAGTATAAAGTGCTCTGTGATATCTTTATTTGAAAAACTACATCTTGCACATAGAATCCTCGAGTAATTAACCATCGGGCCAAGAAATTAATTTAATTAGCCGACGTAAACCGTGCATTATTTACAGTTTAGTGACTCACGGGTCGTCCAATCTCGACGGCTCTAAAATTCAAGGCTGCCTCGTCGCGGAATAATAACCCGAGCGAAAATAATAGCGGCGTCGGGGGGATCTCTCTTCGCCGCGAAACTTAGCGGCGCGTGCAGACGTGCCCGTAGCCCGGCCTCAGATTAAATTATTGCTCCTTTTCCTCGCTCGTACCTCATTTCGCTCGGGCGGCATGCTCCGTACACGCGAGAATATTCGAGGAGCCGCGCACGCTCCTCGATCGATCGCCGTCCGGTATGTGGTATCGAAACAATGCGGTACCCTTTCCACAGCCCAGTGAAAACAAATGCCTCCGCGTACACGCGTCCCCGAGTTATTGCGACTTCATGAATAAGTAAACCGAGCGATTTGTCAAAGTTGCTTTGTGCGCGGCAATTTTATTTGTTCTTCCTCCTTTTTTTCGCTTCTACCTTCTTATACCTCTTTTTTTTTTAAGCGAGCTATTATTATCGCGACGGGCATTGTGTATACCTTGCGCGCCGTAAATAAAGAAGGATTAGAAACGATTTGCTGAAAGCGGAGGTGTATTTGCAATGCTGTTTGAAATTCCTTTTTATTTGATCTTTGTCGACATTCCTCCGCGCCACGTAATTATTATGAAAGAATAGGTTTGAAGGGGAACTAATAGTTTCTCTTTTTCTGCAAATTTGCAGACTGCTCGAGGTGTTGTTGTGACAAGAATCATAACGCTACGTGCAAAACCGTAAAGTCTTTCTATTTTGCAGTTTGTTTTTGTTTGACTAGGTAAATTAACGAAGCTTATTATTACTTTGAAAAAAACTTGAAAATTTAATTCATGCAAATTTAAAATGTTTCAAAGTTCTTTTTGTGATTGTATTTTCTTTTTGTAGACGTTTAGATAGTATTAAAATTAGCATACATTTTTTTTCTTCCTGTTTTTTAATCTAGCATGAGTAACTACCGCGTAAAGTATATCAAGCGGAAGTTACGTTTTGTTCTAAACTTACATGAAGATAAATTGTAGAATTCTGGTATATACTGTTGAAAAAAATTTAGGACATCCATCTTAATTAATTTATTTCAAATATTAACGCAATCTTATTAAAATTTTTGGTTATTATCATTGTTGTATTTTTCTTTTATATTTCTACGAATATTTGTTTTTTTCTACATACTTCTAATGGGCTTTTAACCTATATAATGTAATAAATAAATAAATATTAATAAAATTTAATTTTTTTATTTTTGTTTCGCTCTAAAAGAAATTTTTTATAATAAATCTCATTGAATCGTCGTCAACTAGTTTTGGAGCATTACTCCTTAAAGAACAAAATTTTGGAGCATTACCGAAAAACTAAACACTAAGAATTAAAGACAGAAAATAATTCTTTCAACTTTTATATTGTTCTTTACTGAAGCTTTTATTTATTAAAAATAATTTTTACCCTCAGCCGATCTGTTTATTATTAAAATAATAAACAAAGCTCTTTTTAAACAAAACACAAATCTTGTGTAAATAAAACACAAGTTAACTAAGAAAATTCCAACGAACGAGGAAGAAGCTTCTCGTAAATTAATGCGAAAATCAATTGGAAAATCGCATTAACGGCACAAAAAGCTTAAGACTCGCGTAAGTAGCGACCAAAACGAAGGAAGCTAACAAAAGCGGAGCTCGAGGAGAGCATCGAATCGTATATACAACGGCGCATGCGAGAGAAGCGGAGAGATTCCGCAGAACGGCTTACGAACAACAAAAAAAAACCCACAAGCCGCTCGACAAAGCTCGCTCGCGCGGCGGGGGCGCGCGGTGAAAAAGTGCGCGCGCGCGGGAGATAGCGGCGCGGGTACTATAAGTCATTATCAAAACATATCTTCGGCACGAGGAAGTGTATCGTGCATATACGGGCTGGTACACGGGCCCCTCGGTCTCGCGCACAGCCGCGACGCGACACATTTGGCAACAGCGCGCCTCGCCGCATTACACCCGTGACTTTTCTCCTTCGTCGATTTCGTGTGCGCACACGTATGTGTGTGTGTGTATGCTGCACGAGAACTCGTGGCCGCGCGCACATGCAGATGCGTCGCCTCTCGGAGGGGCGACCTGCTCATGCATACACAGACGGTTGACGTGTCCCGGACGGACGACGACACGGCTCCGGGCGATTGCGTAACTCGCGTGCAGCGTCGCCGCCGTACAAGTTCAAGGTTCTGCTGCAGCGCTTTTTTTTCGACCCGCGAGGGTTTACGTTGTCGAGCAGAGCCGCGAGCTCGCGGATGATTCATTAACGCGGGAAACCGAGAAAACGGCGAAGAAGAAATAAAGTGGATATGTTATAATGAAGGAATGTTTTTTGTTTTTAAACGATGCGAGACAATAATGCGGACTTCGTCGACAGTTGGAAGGAAAAAATTTGATGAGCTCAGATAGTTGCAGGATCGCGCGCGCTCGCCTGGCTTTCACAATGGAAAACCTCGTGACAGTGATAAAATGTAGTTTGTATTCGTTTATTGGAGTCGATTGTGGATATCGGGAAAAGAAAAATTGTATTTTAAAGTCAATTTTACGACCTTAATTTGAAGGAGCATAAAAATACTTTTTCCATTTCAATTTTAAAATGGGAATAAAGTCTGTCAGAATGGAATGGAGTCACTTGAGTGAAATAGAAAGAGAAACGAACAGTAGCCTGCATTTTAACATTGCTGACAAGATTCAATGTAACATTGTAGGCAAAAAAAATTCAAAGCAGAAACAAAGAATTAGAAGTATTTCTCATCATTTTCTCAAAAAGTGTAACAAATGAAAGTATTTAAGACAATACACAAATTGAAGAAATATGCCTGTCAAAAGACAAAATAAAGAAAAATAAATATCATATTTAAAAGTACACGATTACGTCACTCGCAAACCGTTACTACAATCTGAAAAATAAGATCCAGAATGAAACCTCTTTGACCTCGACATCCATCCGCAGTGACGAAGTCAAACATTTAAAAAAAAGTCAAACATCGTGATAGATTCAAACTACTCAAAATTAGCGCGATTTTTGTTTAACATTGAAACATTGCGTACCTATTTACCTATACGCCAACACTCATGACTATGCAATTTTTCATCATTTACCATTTCTATTTTCGTCCGCTGTTACTTCGATAAATCAATAATGATTATCACTGCGAAGGCAAGTGTTGCAAAAAAAATTATTTCATTACCCCGCTACTCTCGCCCGCAGTGATTTTTCTAAAAGTCTCGCGATTGCACAAAGCTCGACGCGAGCCGTGACGCGCGGGCCCAGGGCCAAAACGGAGTCAGCGGGATTTCCAGCGTCTGCTCCGATCGGCGTCGCTCGGTCCCGATCCATGCACTGACAAACGCACACCGCGAAAGAGTTGAACGCACTCGCTCACCCCAGCCAAACAATAAACATAAACATAAACGACATTCGGTCAGCCTCGGACGCCGCGCGTCATTTTCATGAATGAAAAGCGCGCGGCCGTCGCGCCGCGCAGACGCACAACTCGAGGAAGCGGCCGCACGCGCGGGGGCTGACCTTGCCGCTGCAGCCATCGACTCTTCTGCTCCCGGGGGGAGGTCGCGTCCATTTAAAAAGAAAAAAAAGAGCGCTGAAAAAAAACAAGCAAGCGCGAAAGTCCGATACTCTATTAATAAACGCGACGATAACGCGAGGATCCGGCGGCGGATGCAGGGGGGGCGCGCGCAGCCCGCGGCCTCCCTTTTTTTTCCGCGGCTGCGGCGGCGGCGCGGCGTATTCCTCCATTGTTGTGACGGGGCGGGGGGCTCGCGCGCTCCGGTGCGCTGTTTGTAAACACGCGCCGCGCGGAGCACGAGCGGCGGCCGCCCGTGACGTAACGAGCTCGTGTCAAGGCTCCTTTTTTATGCGATCAATTGAATAATGCGCCTCCGGCCTTTTCCGCGGCGAGCCGCGGGCGAACGTCGCCGCGCGACTTTGTGCGCCCGCGGAGATTAGCGCTTTGAGGTGGCGGGGGCGCGAGCAACAAGTAAAAGCTGATTAACGTTTGTAAGTCGCTTAAAAGAGAGAAGAGAGCGAGAGGAAAAAAAAGGCACCGCGCGCGCGTCGCGTCCGGGGAGAAACCCACCTCGTGCGTGGCACGGAGGCAGCGTTAAATGGCTCGTATTGGATTGCGCGAGATGACGAGAGCACACACACCTTTCGCGGCGAATCGAGGTGACGAGCGGCGAGAGAAAAAACAAGACGGCGCTGCACGATAAGGGGATATTAATCAGCGCGGAGATAAGATACAGCCGCGGAGCTCGGAGCGTGCATTGTCTCACGGGTCAAAATAACGAGCCGCCGCCGAGAGATAAAAAGTCGAGAGGCGGGATAAACAATAGGCCCGGAGTTGCACAAGTGAGTCACACGGCGTGACGATCGCGTGCGGGGATAAGTATATAAGAAGTACGGCGGGGACGGGAGGAAAGCGAGAGCGCGGTGTCGCGGTGCCCCGAGGAAAGGCGCGCACGCACGCCGTCAGCCATTTTATCCGCTTTGTTTACATATAAGGCTCAGACGACGGCGGCGCGATGAGCGCCGCTCGCAACGTAAGCGCAACAAAAATAAACAAGCGCAACGCCGGTTGCACGCGCGCGCGTCTGTGTGTGTGTCACAAAGGCGGAGACGTGTGGCCACACCGACGCTGCGCGCGAGCCTTCGACGAATTTTAAAAATAAACAAAAGCCCCGACGGCTTCCGCGGCGAGGAGCACGCGGAGGGTGGGGGAGGAGCAGTAGTTTTGAGAGAAAAAAAAAGAGGCGAGACGTAAACAAACTGACCTCGAACTGCCAGTGCGCCGCCTGCAGCAGTTGCTTCGCCTGCTCCCTGGCGCAGCCGGCGGCCAGCATGAACTGATTGATCATCACCTGCTCGCGCAAGGCGTCCATTTTATGCGAGCTGTGTGTGCTTCGACTTCCTTCTCGCGGGGACTGCCTCGCTCGCTCCCTCTCTTTCTTCTCCGAAGTTCTCGGCGCTTCCCCTTGGCGACGGCGACGACACGGCCGAGGCGGCGCACAACAAGATGCACACGCACGCACACGCGGCCGGAGCGTGTGTAGGCGGCGCGTTCTCACAGCGCCGATAACGGGCGCACCGAACCCCCGGGGGAGTCCGTTGAAAGAAACAAGAAAAAAAAAAGCGGCGCGGCAGCCCTTTCACTCGGCTCTCGCGGGCCGATGCGTGCGCGGCCTGGCTGGCTCTCTTGTGGTGCGCGCTGTATTCACGGCACGGCGGCTCTCTCGCGGCCGGGCACACGCGCTCGAGCGAAGGTATCAGCGCCGCGCGCGCCCGTCGGCTACACTCCCGTCGGCGACATGATTATATTCCGGGCGCGCTATGCGGCAGATGGGATGATGATCGGTGCGCGCGGCTGGCGCTGCCCGCGGGTGGATTGATCGCCGTTGGCCCCCGGAGTCGGCGCCGCTGCGCGCTCGTCGCGACTATGCACACACTCCGACCTCGCGGCGACAACAATAACAACGCGACGATCGACGCGCGACGGGCTCCGTTTCGCTGTGATAGTGTACGCGACCCGCGATGCAGGCTCGGCTCGAGCGAGACTCTATTACTGAGGCCTGCGCGCGCCGCCGCCGCCGCGCGAACCAAAACTCACCGACGATAATACCGAGAACGCGGCCCGTGTTGTGTGCGCGCACGCGCGCGACTCCGAAGCGGCGAGTGTACTGTCCCCCGATCGGAGCGCGCGAGTTGAGCCTCCGCGAACGAGACGAGACTACTAATACTGTGCCCCGAGAGAATGGGTCCTCGGATGAATGCGCGCGTGAGTGTGTGGCTGCCGTGCCGAGCGACGTGCGCACTCCACTCGTGTCGCTCGCGTGTTTGGTAGCATTACGCGCGACAGAGCGCTGCTCCCTTTCCTTTTTTGGATCTTTAACGCCGCTGGTTGGTAACGCTGCTGTTCTTTAATATCGTCAGCTGATGCTACTCAATGGAAATTTAGATACCTGCAAACTAACATCGGAAACGGACCGGAACAGCGCACGCTTCATAACAGTACACTCGGGCGAGTAGCGTATGTAAGTGACAACGTAAATTAGCATTTTTAGCAAAAAAAAGGACTTTGTTTAGTTGAGGAGGCAAGGACTGCTAAGCTCATTTCGTACAGTTACCTAGCAGCTTATCAGAATTTGTGTTTTGCTGTAAAATCACTATTTATCTGGACTAGTGATGATAAAATTAGAAGCTAAAAATTGGAGCAGAAATCTTGCACCTGTAGAATTATATTGAAGTTACAACAATACGTTTTGATGACATTACCTATATGTATATATATTTACAATCATGTTTATGTCTGGTTGTTGCAAACAATCTATTTAAAGCTGGCAGTTACTTTCTGAAAAAGCATTAATTATTTCTATTGTGCAGATATACCAACAAATATAAATGGGTAAACACGAAGTGGGCACCCCTAAATATATCGCCAATAAAATAAAGGCGAAGGGGCTTCAGAAACTAAGATGGTATTGTCAGATGTGCGAAAAACAATGCAGAGACGAAAATGGCTTCAAGTGCCATACAATGTCGGAATCCCATCACCGACAACTGCTGCTTTTTGCAGACAACCAAAACAAGTATATGGACCAGTTCTCAAAGGACTTTTCACATGGATACCTACAAGTATTAAAACGACAGTTTGGTACAAAGAGAGTCCCTGCTAACAGGGTTTACCAAGAGTATATAGCAGATAGGAATCATGTTCACATGAATGCCACAATGTGGCTCACATTAACGGGTTTTGTAAAGTGGTTAGGAAGGACTGGTAAATGTGTTGTGGATGAGACAGAGAAAGGATGGTTTATTACATACATTGACAGAGATCCAGATACAATAGCTGCTCAAGAAAAAAAGGAGAAAAAAGAAAAGATGGACAGAGACGACCAAGAGAGAATGATGAGTTTTATTGAAAAGCAAGTAAAAAAAGGAAAAAAGAGTGACACACCTTCAGAAGATTTTAAGCAACCACTGGAGCGAGAAGACGATGCACCTCTTGTATTAGACATAAAATTAAAATCCAAAAAGATATTACCAATAAAACCATTGTTATTAGGAAAAAAAGTTGAGAAGAATCCAGATAGTGTTAAAATTGAAATTAAAGAAGAACCTATAAGTGATGATGACACAAGTACAAGCAGTTGTAGTAAAGACAGAGATTCTTCTAAAAGAAAACAAGATATAAAAGATGAGCCGATAAAGAAATTTAAGAAAAGTGACAATGAAGATGAAAGGGATATCACTAAAGGATGGCTGAAAAAAGATTTGTCAGTGAAGATAATAACCAAATCTCTTGGAGAAAAATTTTACAAAGCAAAAGGAGTAGTTAAGGAAATAGTAGACAAGGATCATTTTGTTGCTAAAGTTAAATTGACTTCACCTGATGAAGTTAAAGATAAATTAATAAAGATAGATCAGGAACACCTAGAATCAGTGATTCCTGCTATAGGTAGAGAAGTCATGATTTTGTGGGGAAAATATGAAGACGAAATTGGCATCATAACAAAAGTGCGACTAGATGATTATTGTGTTGATGTTGAATTAAAAGACAGACAAAAACTATTAAAAAGGATTCCTTACGAACAAATATGCAAATATGTTGGTTGAAAATTTTTGTATTATAATTGTATAAAGCTTTAATATATGCAAAATATATTTAAATATTTTTTTTTAAATTAATTTATTATTTACTTAAAAACTTCCCTTTGAACTAGTTGAATAATTAATAATACAACTATATCAATGTAAAACCTAAAAAAGTTTTACATAAATCTAGAATATACATTATTACATAATCAGTTTGAAAAGAGTGGAATAGGTATAATTTTCAATGTATTCATTGATTTAAATGTTTAATTTATTAATTTAATTTACAACATTTACAAAAAAATTTAGAGATTTTCATTTTCCAACTCTGCAGGGTCCATCATAGCATAAAAATCACCATGTGTCCTGAAGTGTTCTTCAAATAATATAACTTTACGACCATTTGTATTAAATAATATACTCTGCCATGGTAATAAAGGATTTTTTGATACATAAGTCATACATGCTGCAGGAAAATCATGATGTTCTACTGTAAATGGTACTTTACCATGGAATATAGCTTTGTACATATTAGTTTTCTTATTGTAATATATTCTGATAACATATCTGGATCGAATAAAGGACGCATATGCCACCATTCCCATAGTAGACATTATTACTATTGCTGATTCAAGAGGATGTTCAAACATTTTAAACATTTCAGGTGTATCTTCTCTGTAATTGAATCCATAATTATATACATGGTAAACTGCTGCTGAAGCTGTGAAAATACCCAAGAAATTCATTGAATGATACATAAGTCCACCCATTTTGTAACGCTTATGTCTGTATACTAGTTCCCAATTAAATGGAACACGATCAGCTTGCATTAATAATAATCCCATTTTATCTGAAGTTTTCATGTAGAGACGAGTACTTGATTTTAAAAAAGATTGTACTTGTATTCTGCTTAGACATCTTGATATACTCCACATCCTTTTTTCAACTGAAAATAAATAAAAGCTTAAGATATTTGTTAAATATTATATAAATAACTTTTTTAACTAACTCACTGTAAATTGCATAAACTACAAAGGAATTCTAAAAATTTTAATTATTTACTTTATTAATTATAACAAATTTATTATCTAGGAATTGGATTGGCATTTAAATATTTTGTTAATGCAATATAAAAAAAAAAATTGTCTGCATTTCAGTCGCTTCTGCGTGAAATGAGAACACATGCGGTACCTAGCTACACCTTAATGGAAGGTAAGGTTGGTTTGATGTCCATGTAGAATCTATACTTACTGACATCAGCTGTATAACCTGTATATTTAGTGATACATGGTATTGTAGTATATTGTGTATAGTGTATATACACGATGCAACACGTGTACCGAAAGAAACAATGATTTTGAGGTTATAAGTATCAGCTTTTTTTACATATTAGTATTTACAATCAAGAAAAAGTGTGCGTGTCACCAAAATGCCGAAACTATTTAAAGATGATGGTTCAGATTCAGAAGAGTTAAACATAAATAAAGATTATGCTACTAAGTATGATTCATGGCGACAAAAAGAAGAATTGCATAAATGTAAGTAACAGATTCACACAATGTTCAGCTTTTTTTCAAATTAATTTTAAAGCTTACGAAATCTTTCAGTGAAAGCAAGATATGGCGAAGATGTAGAAATTTTAGCAAATTCTGAAGAGGATTCCAGTGAGTCGTCTGAAGACGATGAAGGAGAAGTAGGTTATCTGATATTATTTGTTTAAAATTTATAACAGCGTAGCACTTTTCTAATATGGTATTATTTTCAGGAAATTCCACAAGAATTTGAAAAAAGTTTTTATAAAACTCTCTCTTGTTTGAAAAATAAAGATCCCAGAATTTACAATGAAAATGTGAAGTTTTTTGAAGAGATAGATAAGAAGCCTGGAGAAAATGAGTCAAAAAAGAAAAAGGAAAAGTCATTGTTTTTACGTGATTATGAACGTAAAATTATAGTTGAAAGAGGAGGCAAATTAAGTGACGAAAGTGACGATGAGGGTAAAGCAGAGAATGAACCTCGAAATCCCACATACGTTCAAGAACAGAGGGAAATCAAAGAAAGTTTTAAAAAAGCTCTGGAAGAAGCAGAAAACAATGAAGAGGATTTATTGTTTAAACCAAAAACTAAATCAAAGGAAGAAGTTCAAAAAGTACGAATTTACAAAATAAAAATAAAATACAAATTATATTATGCTGAGTATATTATATTTAAAAAACTATTTTTTTAATTGAAATTAATCATTTTAGGAAGAAGACGATTTTAAAGAATGGTTAAAAGGACAGAAAAAAGATATTAATGATGAAGAGAAGAAGGATTTGGAACCCCTCAGAAACTTTTGGACAGATCCTAATTTAGATTCAAGTGAAAAATTTTTAAGAGATTACATTTTAAATAAAAAATTTCTTGATAAAGAATCAGCTGATGTTGATCTTGATTATGAGCATGTAATTCATGATTCCGATGACAATTTATCAGAAGATGAAAAGAACATTAAACAACAAGAGGAATTTGAACATAAATATAACTTTAGATTTGAAGAACCTGATCAAGAATTCATAAAAAGGTAGGAATAAATAATATTAAATTTTTTGGAACCTACTCTTTGTAACATATATTCATTTAATATAATCTTTTATTTATTTTATAATGATTGTTAACCAATTTTCAATCTTTTAGATATCCCCGAACATTGGAAAATTCATTGAGAAAGAAAGATACAAGAAGAGCAGAAAAAAGAGCTGAAGTCAAAGCTCGCAAAGAACAAGAGAAACTGAAGAAAAAAGAAGAACTTAAAGAACTAAAAGCCTTAAAGAGGAAAGAAATTGAAGAAAAAATAGAGAAGTTAAAAGAAATCACTGGTTTGTAGTTTTTCTTTTTTATAAAAAAATGGAATATTTTTAATGTTACACATATTAATACGTTTTTACTTATAGGAAATGATGATTTGCAACTGAATATGATGGATTTAGAAGGAGACTTTGATCCTGATGAATATGACAGAAAAATGAATCAAATCTTTAATGATAGTTATTATAATGAAGGAGAGGAAGAACAGATGAAACCAGAATTTCCTGATATAGATGAAGAATTAAATGTTGAATCTACTTGGGATAATTATGATCCAGCAACTGATGAAATTGTCGAGGATGATATTCCATACCACGATGGACCCGACTGTGAAGATCCAGAATTTAATGTAAGTATATTTTGCAAGTTTTATACCATATAGAAAAAATTCATTAGAATTTATATAAATTTACATAAAATGTAATATAAACAGATGGATGCCGACTACGATGGGCAGATAAATTTACAATCTGAATTAGTAGAATCTACTAAGAAAAAAAAGAAAAGAAGGCGCAGTAAATTTGCTGAAATGATTTCGAAGGAAAAACCGAAATTTGATCCTTCTTTACATTCTTCATATAAAGAATATTATGACCAGTATTATGCCTTGGATTATGAAGATATGATAGGTGATTTACCTTGTAGGTTTAAATACAGACAAGTTGTACCAAATGATTTTGGACTTACAGTAGAAGAGGTAAGTAATATTCTTAATTTACACAAACAAAATTAAATTTATAATAAACAAAAATTTTTTAATTTAGATTTTAATGGCTGATGATAAAGAACTGAACAAATGGTGTTCTTTGAAAAAAGCTCTTCAATATAAGCCTGATTACAAAGAGTTAAATGATGTTAAAATGTTTAAACAAAAAGCAGCCAATGAAGCTCTAAAAAGAAAAATTCTTAAAAGTTTGTACAGGTAAATTAAAAGTTTCTATTTTGATCTTATTATGATTTAATGTACGTATTATTAATTAATCGCTTATAACAAAATTCATATTTAATTATTAACAATAGCCAAGCTGAGGAGGATACCGAAACTTCAATAATCAATAACTCACAAGCAGTTAATAATTCACAGAATTCAGAACAAGAAGGTAAAAAGAAGAAACGTAAACGCAAAAGGAAAAATCAGCAAAACCAAGAGGTAATGCAATGATTGAATTTTTTTGTCATTACTATTTTTTAATTACCGATATTTAAACTTGTACTTTCTATTTTAGACTGAAATTAATACTAACGGAAGTACAAACAATAAAGAACCGTCGAGTACTAACGCTAATACTGAAAAAGTGATAAAAAAGAAAAAAGACGTTAAGAAATCTTTTAATGAAAATTTGACCAATACCAAGTCTATTGTTGAAGAAAGCGCACCAGTGACTGAAGAAGTGTCGACCAATAAAAAGAAACGAAAAAGTGATGATTGTTCAGAAGAAAATGGAGAATCTGAAACAATAGAGAAAAAGAAAAAGAAAAAGAAGAAATCTCAAGAAAATGAATTGCCTTCAGAACAAGCAAAATGTAGTGGAGAAAACAGGTCTACTATCAGTAACCCAGATACAACTGATCAATCAAACAATGCACAAAGTGAAAAGTCAAAAAAGAAAAAGAAGTCCAAAGAAAAATCTCACGAGGAAAGTGACAAATTTTCTAATGGCATCAAAAACAGTGTTAGTGATCAATCGAGTAAAGTGCAAAATGGAAAGCCAGCAAAGAAAACGAAGAATAAGAAAAATAAGATTAATGGTAATAAAGACCAGACTGAGATGAGTAAGAAAGAAAAAAGGAAAGAATCATTCAAGAACAACAAGGTAAAGAAAGTAAAAGCAAAAGAGACTGATCAAATAGCATCTTTGAGTGCAGAAAGGCTTAAAGCGTACGGATTGAATCCGAAAAAGTTTAAAAATAAGTTAAAGTACATGAAAAAGCATTAATTAGTTAATTTTTTTTAATGTTGTACAGATGTAAATAATCGAACGAAACCCAGCATAAGTTTATGTTCTAAATAAATATTTTTCAGTTTTTAGCAAAGATCTTTAAAACATTAAAAAATAACAGTTTCTTTTGATTATAACATTAATTATAGCAATAGAGTTAGAAAATATTATTAAGTTTAATAATATTGATTTTTTGAAAAAGTTATAAATCAATAAATATTACTTATTTAAATTTAGTTCCACGTCTACTTTTTAATGCTTATAAATTATTGAAAAAGCAAATCATTTTAAAAATAATCTTTTTAAACGTTTCATTATAATTATACGGAATCATCCTGATTGTATGAAATTTAATAGCAAATCTCACAACAATGATTTTTTAAAAAATTACAATATGGCCCATCATCAGAATCTACAGTACTTCGAAGCGTCGAACCAAAGCATTCACGTAGACAATTTAAGTCGACAGTGCAAAAAAAAGGAAGCACGTAAACGTCGAACAAGCCTAGTCGGAAAAAGAAAACAGGTTTAAGGAATGATAAACGATGTTTGAGGATTAGGACTCGAGCGTTTACGGTATGCTCTTCTGTAATGCTCCTGGTTAATCCCAGCCGTATGCCACCTTCCCATCCTCCCCTCAAGTGTACGCCTCCGTACTTCTATTTCCCATCTCGCAAATGCTTCATCTAACCCAACATTTTCTTCTCAAAAACTCAACCAGTAACCATAATTTAAAAAAAAATGAGAGTTATAATAAAAAACAATCCTTTAAACAAAAGAAAAAAACTTTGTTAAAATCGAAAAGAAGCGACAAGTGCCGCAAGCTCGAAAGAACAGAAGGTGTGGAGAGACTCGATGCACGTGCGTCGTTCGACGCGGGGGGGAAGCGGGGGATGGATGTAAGGCTCGCCTCGCCCCTCGGGTGCCGTAAATCAATTCTCCCCGCTCGCGTAGCAGGTGGCCGGCCGCGGCTCGCGCCCGCTCTAATTCCCAATTAATGCGGCGCCCCCCCGGTCTCGGCTCGCCTTCCGCGCGGCGCTGCCGAGGTGCTCGCGAATTTCACGGATCGACGCCTCGCGCGAGCGGGGGTCGCGGCCGATCGGCGTAATTGATCGAGCGGCCCAATTGATTCTTAATTGACCGGGCCGCACCTAACGCTCCGTCGGACTTTCCAGCCTCTCGTCGCGCTCGAGTGTGTTTGGGGCGAGCTGCACGTTTGACGAGTGGTTGATGCTTTCATTTTGAACGAGCTGGGTTTGATGAGAGTCGAGACTCTCTGGAAATCATTGCTGTTGTGGAATTTATTTATTGTTCTTATTTCTTGGCGGGAATTGTTGCGACGTAATTTATGTTTGCGTTTTTACATCCCCCGCCAAAAGTGCCTAATTTTGTGCAGGAGCGGGAATAAAAGAAATGGTTAATTTTTATGGGGGTGCGTAAAAAATCGAATTCGCGATGGAGTTGATAAAACAGAATGCACATATCACATATTTTCACTGAATTTTAATTATGCAAAAGAGAATCCACCAGGTCTGCAAGACATGCTCTATATAGTTTTTTATTCATTTTTTGTTAATTAATTATTATTCAATGGGCTCTATCTGTCATATTAAGAGCATTTGTAATACTGATTTTATCGCAAGAATGTTTACTATAAACTTGTCCAAGTTGAATTATTATTACTAGGTATGTCGTGATTGTGTGTATCATCTGAAAATTTAATGGTATAAATTTTAAAAAGACATTATACACTTAATATTCAAATAACGTATATTAATTTACCACTTGCACAAGCGATAAATCTAAAGTAATGAACCCGCCAGCCGAAAATTCCAGTCGATTCTGAATCAATTGCATATTGAAATCTCGAATCTGAAAATGATAAAATTAATTAACATTTAAAAAAAAACATTTATACTTCATAATTTTGCACACTAACTTCGCTTCGGGTTTCGTTGGAGACCCAGGGCTCATCGTACATCTTGTTAATTATGTTCCCAGTCAAGATGGACTGAAAATGAAGTTTGAACAAACAATCATCACGTGAACAATGTGATTAAATTGCATCGCAACTGATTTTTCCTCTGCATACCTCTTGCTCACATCTGTGGCAGTAAACGCTGAGTAAAAAAATCTTGATTAAATTAAAACATGACCACATGATCGAAAATGGTATCTCCTTTGTCAGATTCGTGACGGTTCTTTTTTCTATGAATATTGACCTGTACGCCAAGTAGGTGTTTCCCGTTAGCAGAATAAATGTAACGGCTGTTGACTGGAGTATGTTCACCGCGTATAAGTGATCCGTCTCTTGGCATATCTTAATCAATTGCAAATGGATTTGTCTGCAGCACAGAAAAAAGTTATGAAAAAATGACGTAAATAAGAATAATTATAAGTATACTTTGTAAAAAGGATTAATTGTATATATATACGATTAATAAGTACTTTGCAAGTATCATAAATCCGGGGTAGTCTTTCTCAACGTTATTCAGGCCATTGACGCGAATCCTTTGATTTTTACACAACCTTGCCATTTGAGTATGACAGGGCATCTCGCTACTGAAGGTTAGTGTACTTTGCAAAAATTTGTTGAGTTTGTAAAACCTGTGCCTCAAAAAGCTGTAAAATTAAACGGAGGTCATCAATTCTTTTCACCCTCCGAAGTGATAATATAAGACTTTCACCGTAATAAGACAGTGCACTTACTGTATACATGTCACGAATGTTAAGTCGGAGATATTGACCATAAAAGCGGGGTATGCAAAGATCGATGTTATTAATATTCTTATTGATTTTGAAGTGTCCAAGGATATCATTAAATAAGCATTAATCCAGAGAACGGCGATAATAATCACAATGCTTAATATTATTTTTCCACTGTGATCGCTTAACATTTTACGGTAGTTTAATCTAATTCCTATGTGCTGCATAAGATTATCAACAACAGCTGAATTTTTTGTATAATTTGCCATTCCCTATAAATTATGAAAGTATTTTAATGACGATAATTTTAGATTAGTTTAGACTTCATCCCATATAGGAGGAATTCGGGTAGTTCTAATACTATCCGACTTTCCTCTATATAATAAAAAATAATTTTTCGACAAAAAATGAATTTTGCTGTTTTGAATTTGCTAGCAATTATACTTGTTAAATGTTTTGCCAATTAAAAAATAATCAAATTCCAAGAATATCTTCTTCAAAATTACATAAAATTGCAAATTTCTAATAGTCTCCAAAGAGAAGAGAATCAATAAAATCATGTAATTACGGTAAAATTTGGTGCAGATTAGTTAAAGATTTATCACCTTCCAGGTACGCCACGTTAATTTTTTCATGCTTAAGGTCAGAAGTAGGTTGCAGTAAAATAGATACACTATTGGTTCTTTGCTATAGCTATAAATAAACGTCGTAGAAAACAAATGTGGATATGCAATGGCAGTAAGTGAATAGTACCCAACCAGCATAATTAGTGAAAAAATCAAACTTATTATAGGATACGGTTTTCCCAAAGGATATTCAATCACACCTATCCCCGCGACCCAGTTGAGGATGATTATGGGTAACATTGTCCTCGTAATCTGGGAAGCTTCGATCATTTTGCGCACAAAACTATTGTAATACCACTATGAACTCTCGATTTTCTGAAATGAATTCGTCCGTCACTTCTTTTTCTTGACGCACTTCTCAACAAGACAATATTTATCAATTTACCATACAAAATTAGTTTGAAAGAAATAACGATCTAAATACAAATGCGTCTACGTGTCTATTAGTATTTCATTAGTGACCTTTCAATTTAATCTTTCAAGTACCTTCACACGCGTATTATATTTTCATAAAAATGTTTCTTTAATAATGATCATCTATTAGTTTTTATATTAAATTGAATTTAGAAATTTGAAATTAATTGTATAGAAATGTCTAAAATTAAAGTAGCGTTTTGATACATTTGTAAGTGGAATTACTTTCAATATGGAACTGACTCTTGAATAAAGCAGAATAGAAAAGAAAGCTCATGGGTACATCCTAAAATTTATACTAATAGGTATGTCGATTGGTATAACATTAACTTGATAATTATCATTAAATATATTTTGTTTTCAATTTTCATTAAGTAGGTGATTATTTTTTTATTCAAATCAATGCCATTACACTTAATTTTTCTTTTTTATTTTTAGTATTGTACAATTTATTTGTTGGACAATAATTATTTGTTACCAGGAGCATTTGCGATGCTGGGGAGTTTACCAAGTTGTATTATAATCATAGAATACGTAGTTATTGATGATATCATCTAAAAGAATAAATAGTTCTTTACGAGTTTGAAGTAAATAATAGCACTATTATATACATTGAAAAATTAACCGCAATAATTACCATTTGAACTAAAGTAAAATCAAGATTAATGAATCCGCATGCTGTGAATTTTAACGGATTTTGTAACATTTGTAGGTTGAAATTTCGTATCTAAAAATTATTATTTACTTGTAACTATGATTAAATCAATTGGTAGATTTAAGAAGTTCACTGCCTCACCTCATATTTACTTTCATCACTGCTTACCGGGTCGTCGTACAATTCATTAATTACATCTCCCGTTTTAATAGCCTACGATAACGTCCATTATGAAAATAATTAATAAAATAGTAGATTTTTTGAGTATAAGCCATACAAACGAATTCAAGCACATTAAATGGAACTTCAGTTTTTGCTGCGTTACCTGCTGGACACAATCACTGCAAATGTTACTGAAGCAGCTGATCTTCGCGGTGTAATAAGTGATCCATATGATTCCAGCAGTCACAAAACGGAGGGTGACCTTGCGAGGTAGACTGTCATCAACAAGCAGCCTGTAGATGAGATAGACTTGCACAGTAATTCCGCTGGATGCCACGATAATGGACAACAACACCTGCATCCCGTAAGCTTTGTTTATGTCTTGGCACACCTTGATCAACTGTATGTGCACTTGCCTGGCAAATCGAACAGCTGGTCAAATATTTCTGAAGGCTGTAATTTTTTTTCTTTAATTACGTACATACTTTGCAGTTCTTACGATGGTAGCGTTGCATCGTTTGAACTCGTATGCTTCTTTGGCAACGCGACGATGTTGAGGTGTGCTAGCTGAGTTCGTCAGCAAACTCCGAAGACGTTCATTCAATAAGATGAATTTGTCACGAATGGAGCTGCTCTCGTGATTGTGATGAACAGAAATTTGAAAAGAAAGAGAATTGACCCATTATGGTGCAGTAAAAGTTTGCTTATACTCTACATTATACTGTGAAATTTACTTTATGATATTCACAAAAGTTGCGTCTGCGACGTAGGCTAGAAGCACTGGAAACGACATGGAAAAGGATGCCAAAGCTTTAGCCTTCACAGATTGTACTTTTTCTGTTACCAAAAACGAGTTGATCGTCATTATCGTCAACAGTATTGCTGATCCTGCGATCGTTCTTCTAATTTCAATCCTCATCAATTTTTTGTAGTTCCTACGAATGCCTATGGTGGCCATCATCGTATCCGCTTCCGACGATCTTAGCAGGCATTTATGCAATAACTTAAAAACATTTTCAGCATTTTAGTATACGTCAATTTTTCAAAGCAGGTTAATTCAGTAAATTAATTGATGAAGATAGAATATGTAGTTTCGCAAGATAAAAATATTTATTTACCTCACTTCGGCACCAGCCCAAAGTAATGGTGCTAAGAGCGGTCAAGATATTAGAGAAACACCAAACCTTTATGGATACACCAATGTTGGTTTTAGCAGATGCTTCGTCAATATAAGAGTATGCCATAACAGCGGTTACGATATAAATCGCAAGAATAAAAAAGGCATAAACGAAGCTTAGCTTTGGACGGGGGTTTCCGATAGGGTACTCGATCACACCGATACCGAAGATCCAGTTCCATATGTATAAGGGCAACACTGGTTTCGACGTTGATTTCAAATCCACCATTTTTCTTCAGTTCAACTTCGACGGCTTGATTAAACTCTTAAAATCAATAATTCACTTTTTTTGCAAAAAAGTTACTATGCAGTTTGCAACTGGTTTTAAAGAAATGTAGGTATGTTTGTTTATTAATTTAAAACATTTACTAAATACCTAAATTAATTACAGAAAATATGCATAAGAAAAACTTGCCCTCTTTCTACAACTGTATTATCAAGTATGAACTTCACCTATTTAACTCTTTCAAATGGTCGATAAAATATGTAACGCGACCGATGCACACAATGCGCAGGCTCTTAATTTTAATTCATTTTTAATTATTTAATAGGACTTGATATAATTTATGAACAATGATGATCAATGCGTCAGCAATATGGTGGCACGAGGTTCGCGTGAGATGGTTACAGAAAATATATATAATTCTCGATTCACCAGGAGTGATAAATACTGTGAAAACCGCCTTGTTGGTAGAGCAAGCATTAAACAAGATCAAATCTATAGCAAAAGTTTATCTTGTTTGTTCTGTTCTCTTGTTAAGTTTAGGCAATTGTTACTTTATTTAACATACAGATATACATCGGTATTACATTTGATTATATCATATTTGATTATATATTTGGATTAGATTATAATGAAATGCTGTTGGTGCCACCACAATTACAATTTTTGTTCTATTCATAACATACAAATATTGGTGCCTTTAGTTAATCCTTTACGACTGATATGTATTTTACTTTCCTCAAGGAGATTAGAATCATCAGATAGGTCCCCACCTTACTGATCATCTGAAATTTATTCAAATTTGTGTATGTCAGCTTACCTAATAAGCGGTTAAAAGACTAAATCGTTACCGTTTGAACGAGAGAAAAGTCAAGGTTGAAGAATCCATGAGCTGTCGGTGTCAGCTGATTTTGTATTATTTCAGTATTAAAATCTCTGATCTGAAATAAATTTTTGAATTAAAAACTTGGTAGACTAGCTTAATGTTGATCAATTTTACCTCAGCTTTTGTATCTTCGCTGATAAAAGGTTCATCATAGATTTCACAAATTATGTCCCCGGTTAATGCACACTAAAAATATTAATTTAAAATTTTGATGAATTCTGCGGAGGTTTGAAGAACATGAGTATACGCACTTCTTTGCAAAGGGAGTCGCAAAACCAGCTAATTACGTAAATTTTAGTTACATTGTGCACTATCCAGATGCTATTTATTGTGAAAGTGATCATCATCAGATTATAAAATATTCTATCTTTTAAAATTTCACTGTAAATGCAGTACATAGAGTTGATGATCATAATGATGGCAATCATAATGGACAAGAGATTGTGAACTCCAAAAATGTCGCATATAGCGCGGCACATATTGACCAATTGCAGGTGGATTTGCCTAGGAAAGTAGAACCGATTATTTTTTCACGGACTATTTCAAAGTTATATTTTTCAAATGAGTATTTTATACACTTTCTGCCTTATTAAAAAACAAAGAAACAATACTCTGGTTAAAGTTAAACTATACAAAATCAAAACGTTCATTTACAGAAATTCTTTATGACTGGTGGATTTCGAGTTTATGGGTAGTGACCGTTTGTATTTTTGTTTCAATATTAAAATTATTCAAATTTTTTCAAACGAGTAATAAAAATGAAAAGATTCTGCAAATGAACTAACAGCTAACGCTAACATTTTACATATTTCTAAGATGATAATATTATTTTAATTCACGATCCAATAATAACTTTTCATCGCGTACTTAGTCGATTTAATGAGAAGTGAGTAGTCCTTTCTAAGGCTTTTAAAATTATGAAATTGTGGATTATCGTCCTTGAAAATTAATTCCTTCATGGTTCTTGTAAACTGCGGCACTTCCAGTGAAGTTTTCAATATACCCTTTATCATCTGATTGAGTCTTCTAAAGCTACACGTTAAACTCCTACATTTATAAAAAAATTATGTATTTAATTATAGGTATATGTAGAAAGAAATATATATATTTAAAAATATAATAAAAAAACTTTCCCTATTATGTATAAAAACGTTGAATCGACTATAAGCGTTGCAAATATTGAGTAAATCGATGTGGTTGTAAGACTTAAGTATGTTATACTTAATTTTTTTACAAGTAATACTAATAATGCGATATGTGAAAATGCGATGAGCAAAAAGGATAAAAAAAGACATAAAAACTTCTTTATTTCTCTTCCTGATAATTTGTAACTTTCATACAATCCAATTTTCTCCAATAAAGAATTTAGAAGTATTCCCTTTTGCATAGCTTTTTGTAATCTCTAAAAGAAATTTGAATAAATAGAACATAAATTTTGGATAATTTTTACACGATTTCTTGTGATATGATAAATAGTAATAAAATGTAATAAACTACATCAATTGTAAAATAAAAAATTAATTCACAATAAATTAATTTACCACAAGATTGAATAATATGCGATATACCCATTTTTTCAATTAAAAATTATCGAATTTTTGTTCGCAGTAAAAGTAACTCACCTTAATTCGACTCCATCCCGAAAGAATTGCATTTCCTGACAGTACAAAGATTGAAGAGAGTGTAATATACAGAAATTTTCTTTTTTTATTATCCATTTTTGACTGGAGTACATGCGTGAAAGCAAAGTATTGTATTGTGCAATAAATTGTGAGATGCACTGCAGTGAATAAGTAACCAAATCTCCGATAATTTACTCTCAGAGTATGCGATGATATATAAATTCCAAAATACCAATTTGATATTAATACCGGTAAAAATAATTTTCTCATTATTACGAACGAAAGATTAGCAACACACCAGAAGAGTCTAACTGGGAATGAAACATTTTTGTTCTGAAGCTTTTGTGCTATTGGTGCAATGTGTATAAGTAATAACACGTAAGTGCAGAAAGTAATGTAGCAATGGTATTTCGCGTAGCTATTCTTTTTTCCTTTATTTCGTTGCGTGTAATTTAGTTATTGAATATGAAAATAAATAATCTCCGAAAGCTCAGAGTAATGATTAAATTTTTATTTTTTACAAATTGAAGTACAGACAATACGCTAACTGATAACTGCAAAGCTTTTAGAAAAATTAAAAACTAAAAAATCTATTACTGTCTAGGCATATAATATAATTTAAATTAACTTTAAGTATTTCAGTTATTTAATCATTTTTTTATTCATCTTCACTTTCATCTATATTCTCCTTCAAAAGTTCAAATTGTATCATCAAAATGGAATACGTTACTATTGCTCCGAGCATCTAAAAATATTAAAATATTAAATATATATAATATTAACTTTAACTACAAAATGTTGAGTATAATTTAATTAAAACGCAAATGTTTTTTACTTAAAATACAAGTTATATAGCTACCAGTTGAATCAACTGAAGATCGACAGTAAAAACTCCAAATCCCGTGATTGTCAATTTATTTTCTATCAATTCTATATTAAAATAACGAACCTGTAAATAGTAATAAATACTGAATGCAATATTTCTTTAAATTTTAATGAATTTACATATAATAACTTTCTTCAAAAAGAAACAATATCTCACTTCAGCTTTAGTATTTTCACTGATCTGTGGTTCATCGTACAGTTCGCAAATGATGTCACCGCTTTTATTAGACTAAAAATATTAAAAAAGCAGATTTATACGCTTCTGCATAAGAATATGCATTAATTTAAAGCAAATAAATTGCAATAAATAAAAGACTATTTTAATTTATACAACATACAGTTTTAGAAATTATGTGACACAATACAGTGAATGCTATAGTTTTGATGCAAAAGTATAACAACCAATTAGCATTCCTAATAATAGTTAAAATAAACTGAGGTTGTTCAAAATTCTTTTTATATTCTAATGCCATGGTGATGTTGAAGATTTTATTTAAGATTTGAAAGAAAGCAGTTGCGAATGATATAAAAATGTGTGAACCATAAGTTAAATTTGCCTCTCGGCATACTTTAATTAATTGCAGGTGAGCTAATCTACAAAAACGTATTTTTGATTCATTTTATTAATACAATTATTGTGAATACTCGAATTAGTAATTATTAAAATGCTAACTTTGCATTTTTTATCAAAAAACTGTAATCCTTAATTTGGCTGTCGGGATTATCGGTTTGCGGAAGTATTTTATCGGAGAAACTTTGATTTGCAATTCTTCTGTGTAATGGAATTTCCTCTGTGCTTGTTAGTAAATGATTCAGCACCTCATTCAATTCGTTAAATTTAAAATGAGCGTACCTTTAAAAATAATCGAAAATGGTAAATAAGGAAGTACACCAAAATTAAGACTTTCAAACTAATACTATGTCTATGAATGACAAGAATTGGCCTTGTTTTAGATCAAATGTGGAGTTTACAGTAAGAGTCGAAGGCTCTGTCGAAATAATAATGAAACGTTAAACTTACCCGATGAAGTTTACAAAAGAAAAGTCTGCGATGAAAACCATAATTATTGGATAATTCCGAACAAACAATAATAAGACTGTTACGTCTGTGCTATCATCCCGCTCCATCGTTATAACCACGCTTACCGCAAAAATGATCGCTATGAAAGATAGAGAAGCCAAAATTTTTGACAATTCTTTGCGTAAAATTGTGGAGTGACTTTTTGGTATTCCAATTTTCTGCATCAAGTAATTTGCTAATGCAACTTTCAACATGCACTTGTGCAACCCCTTTAATTAAATATTTTATTTTGAGAATTCTTGGAAAAACTCACTTAATTTTTCTTCATATATCTATAAATATACTTTACCTTGGTTTGAAACCATCCTGAAATAATTATGCTCGAAGTTGTGATAGCATTCATCGCATAAAATATATTTTCGGATGTGGGTCTTTTTAGAGAAATCGGGTTATTTATATGGTGAGGGTAAGCAAGAATAACCAAATACCAATAAATAACTAAAATGATCGTTGAATAGATGAAACTAAATAATCGGTGTGGTTTTCCAAGCGGATACTCGGCTATCCCGATTCCCATCATCCAGTTCGAAATGAGCATAGGTAGGAAAGGCTTTGCCATGTTTTTAAATATGTCCTCCATTTCGTCCACTTTACTTTTTAATATTTACAACAATGTTAAATGAATTTATAAGTAAGCAAATTTCTCACTGTATAATATTTTATTTATTATTTTTCTTATAAAAATATTCAAGAACTTTTTATCAAGAAGAAAGAAGAAACTTTGAATAAGATTCGAAAGTTCTGCATAGCATATTTGTAGTGTATATTTCAATGCTTTTATGAAAATGAAAATTGATTTTGAACGAAAGTAGCACTCCAAGTACTAGTATTTTAAGATTATATCTTTTACGCATTTCGTTAGATGGTCTTAAGATCAAGAAGAAGAGATATGGCACACTTTTTATTTTGCAGTACTTTGTTACAAAATATTGTTACGTCGAAGCAATTGTGATCAGCATCCTCGATTTCCCTTTTTAACAAAGATTTCTTGAGTTGTAACGTACACTATTAAATTATATTTTAGAGATTTCTACCTATAAACGTAGGACAAATTGAAGACCTTAGAATTAAGTCCTTAGTGGTACTTGTATTGCATCAAAATAAGTGGAATGTTCCATACAAATTGATCACTATTGCGATGTATGGTTTTCTATTAAATATGTTATTTATATAATAATTTTTTCAGGATGGTTTTGATTATGTTAAGAATTTATGAATGAGTAGTTAATTTTCCTTTGAAATCAGAGATTCAGGATATTAAATTGAATTAAATTATATGTTTATTAGTCTATGTTCAACATAAGAGGTTGAATAATTTATTTGTTTTGTAATTAGACAAAGTATATTTTTCATAATTAAATAATAAAATGAGAAATATACGTTAAAAGATAAGGTAATTGTTCAATGCACGGTCTGTACAGTCATCATAAAAAATTAGACAGCAGTGTTGACGCGATCTCCTATCGTTCTCCGACCGCTACCACCACCCTTTACAGATACGTATACATAAACTTAGAATCGAGCCTGCATTTAGCCGCGAAAATAAATATGGACATATCGTTGTTTACAATCGCTGGTTGAATTTTAATAGCGAAGCTTAATCGACGCGCAAACGATACACCGCCTCGTTGCTATTAGTGTAAAACCCATTATTCTTTAACGTTAAGTAAATTGCTGTTTGATGAGAGGTGGCAAACGAGGATATAAGAAATTAGCCAGGGACGTGCGATTCACGGAAATCCAACGTTAATTAGGTCAATAGAAGGGAAAAACACTCGATGTGTAATCAACCACGGAGTATGAACATTTTATTTTAATTAGTACATTCGACCCATTTTATTATTAGTAATTTAAAATTATTGCGCTCATTCTTACTTTTTAATTAATTTCCTGGTAATCTAAATAATTAGCCGAGAATACCCTGTTCTGTCGTAAAGAGAAAGACGAGAAATGTAATTGAATGGCTGAAAAATAAATCTTCCCCTTTGGACTTATCTTCATAATATAAAATTATCTTAAATACCTAAAATCCTTTAAAAAAATCTTATTTTATTTACAAAAGTCACACGCTTATAATAACACAGCAATATCACAGATAATCCAAATATGTATATCAATAGAACATTATGCAACTCGTGCGCAAAACAGGCGATACTCGCACGAGGCGTCAAACGCGACTCGTGCGAGAAATGCTTGTTTAAGGTGAAAACTAAAAGGAAGTCACTGTTGTAGTAGCTTCGTCCTTGCTTTCGGAATTCACTTCTGCTAGCGTAGTAGCGGCTTTCAACATGTCAGGTTGATTTTGTATGAGTATCATTAAGTACGTTGTAACAGATCCAACAAACTAAAAATTGCATAAACAGTAATCATTAGATTTAAATATATATTTTTAATAATTAACAATTTTGAAAATTTCGATCTTACTCCTCTCACGTAACCGTAATCGAGGACTATCAACCCAGATGCCGTGAAGTTCAGAGGATGCTGCATTATTTGTAGAGATAGTTGATGAACCTGCAAAAATTAATAATTGCAATTTTCACTTAATACACTTTTTATGCTACACTTTACCTCATCTACCAAGTTATATTGCGTTCCAGTTACTTGAATCTCGTGAGCTATTTGACTTGTTTTCTGAGCCTGAAATCACCAACAATTTCTAGACGCTGAATAAATTGATTTTCACGCCGAAGGATTATTGCAGTTACCTCTGTAGAAACACTGACGGACGTATGCACGACGTAAAGTATTCGACCAGTGCTTATGACTATCCAAATTCCGAAAGATACGTACTGCTGAATTTTGACGCTTAAAATTAATTTCGGCTCGTTGTAGACGATGTAAAGGCAGTAACTGAAGCCGGTGAAGAGCAGGAAGGTCGATGCCATTTGCATTGACATTTGCTTGCTGAAAGTGTCGTTGATGTCTCGGCAAGTAGTGCACAAGTCCAAGTGCAGTTGTCTTTTTCAGGGAAAGACAAGAGGATTGATTAACAGGTACAAGGTGAAAATTAAAATAGCAAAAGATTCTTATACAATACCTGGCAACCTTCAAAAGCAACTGAATATTATTCCTGTTGTTGTGGTAAAAAGTTGGCTTCACCGCCACTTTGCTTTGGTTTCTCTTCAAGATGTTTTCGTACTTACTAACGTTATTTCTGCAGTACGCATTGGGAGGCGATGTCATACTTTGAATTAATGCATTTAGTCTTTGAAATCTTTTGCCCAGGCAGCTTTTCATAAAATGCAAAACAAAGATTTATTAGCTTCTCATTATTATAATGTTCAAAAATTAGATGCAGCCAAATTTGGTTACTTACGAAACTAGCAATATAAAATTTAATTCGACGATTGGGTTCAGCAAGAGGGGAATTTGAAAAACAACTGACATAGCTATCGCAGTGTATACGTTATTAAAAACAAAAAACCAAGATATGGCAACATCGGTGCCAAGTGCGATTAAGCAGCCTAGGCACCACCCCATTACGACTCTGATGTTTTCTTTGTATTCCTGCTTGTATTCGGGATCTATGCCAAAAATTTCCAAAGTCTCGTCGGCCAGTGTAATTCTTTTAAAGAACGTATTCGGTTTCTTATGGAATCAAAAATTGTAAAATAGTAAATAAATTCATAAAATAGTATGTTTTATCTAAATTTTAATGAATCTTTGGAGGAAACAGTTCATTGGCCTAGCCATTAAGCTCTATTCGACCGTTTTAGGAACGAATAATTAAAAAAACAATTATCCGATAATTACTAGAATTATCAGTATACAAAAATTCAAAACTTCCTCTAGGAGGAAGCAATAATTTGTATGTTATTGATTATTATAGATATATTATATTGCTATTTAATGAATAAACTTATAGTTTCAATAAATTTTAAATTCTCTAAATTGTTACATGCAAAATCTTAAAAGCATTATTAGAAGCTTTTAAAATGCATTTGGAGCTAAATCTCTCTTTCTGATTTTTTTAAAGCAATGACTTAATAAATTTTTCACGTATGTTACAAATGCAATTACCTTATAGTAAATAAGCGCCAGAATGCTTGAAATGAAGGCGATGATGCCGTTGACGTAGAAAATAGTCGAATGTACGACGGCCATAATGGTTATGGAATTAGGTGGATTGGGCCCGTAGTTAACAGTATAGAACAATATAGGCATGTACGAACCCATTCGCACAAAGAAGAAGAAGATGCTGAGCTTCAGCCACGGAACTCCTTCCGGTATTTCGATCACCATCAATCCCACAATCCGATTGAGCCAAAGGAGCGGCTGAAAGGCCTTCTGGATGCACATAGTCGACACAGTAGGACTGACCTTGTTCCGCATCCTGAGGATCATAGATTCCCAGAATTTTGAACTCGCTTTACCACTTTCTTCCACTTTGGTTACACTGAACACATTTAAAGTAGCCTCATAAAGAAATGAATTAATCTTTAACATATTTAAAATTAATGAAAAGTTTTTTTAACTTAATAAAACAGGGTACCGTTTCTGCATGGATTCTATGTGACGGAAATCATCATCGGACGGTATCCGCGTGAATTCAAAAATTTAATGACGATAATGATCGGCTAATAAGCGACGATGTGGGTGTATCTTCGAGGGACGAGCAAGGAACTGCGGCCTCAACATTCAACGAGGGCTCGAAGCAGTCCACGCCCCTGTATATTCGATCGAAATCTCACTTGTGCGCGTAAGCTCGCTTTACGGTTGTCATACACTTTTGCGCGCGTGTGCGTGTCTTCAAGGGATACTCAGGAACTTAATTACCATTCAAAATTAATTTTAATTTTGTTCCATAGTGTATTTCAGTAACGCGAAATAATTTTTTTGTAGATTCCAAAAATACTTTATTGTCTATAGAAATTAAAAAGCAAACTATAATTGTTACATTTGTTTTAGGACATTACAAAATAAAATAATATAAATCATCGTAAGTAACTGACTTATATATCGCATTAAGGTTGACAATCTTATATAACAATTGAATGCAAAAACTATATCTTACATTGTATTCAAAAGTTATTAAAAAATATTATTCAACAAATGGTAATGGTGATGGTGTTGATATTGATTCACTATATGGTGTTGAATTCGTAATCGGCATGCCTTCAAGTTTTTCAGCGAATTTTTTTACCAATGGTTGATATTGAATTAAAAGTGTCACGTAAGTTGTAACTGCTGTAAATATCTGAAAATAATGCTTATTAAATGCAAAAAAAATGAAACAAAAATGCAAAACTTACCACTCTGAGGAGCCCATAATTGAATTTAAATAATCCACATGCTGTAAAATATAATGGATTTTGCATAGTTTGTAGTGACAACTCGTGAATCTGACGAACACAATTTAATTACCAATAGTATACTTTTGTAATCTCACAAGAATGATAAATTGTGTAGAATTTTTTTACCTCATTAATTAATTTATCCTGCGATTGCATTACTGGTATCTCATGCGCCACAACACTGGTTTTTTCAGCTTAAAAATATAATACACAAATTATAATTTTTTAATTATTGATTTTTATAAGCAATAAGCCGGTTTTCATTCTAAATACTTATCTCTTCACTAATAGTTACGCAACGACGTATGCCGTAGATAGCTTTGATAAATGCACTTGTAATCCACGTAAAAATTGCCAGGTAATTTGCAATTGCTTCTTCCAAGGTATATAACTTTTTGTCACTAATCATAACGTACACAGTAAATAAATATCCTGTTAGGTGCATAAATTCAATTGCTACCAGTACTGCTAGTTGGATATTGAGAATTTTATTTGTACGTCGGCAAATTTTGCATAATACTAAGTGAAGCTGCCTGAATTATAGAATAGTATTTAATAATCGTTTAATTTAAATTTAATAATAATAATGTATACGTATTTTTCGTTAATTCAATACCTTACAACTTTTAAAATTAGCTCAATGTCGTTCTTCCTACTATTGTAGTATTTCGGTTTTACTATTTCTTTGAAGCGATTCACCATTACGATCTTTTGCACATTTTTGTCGCGTATTGAATTCACCGTCATCCAAGATGACTTGGACGCATCTTGAATAAGGTAATTAATTTTTTGGAAACGTTTTCTCAGTATACTTACCAAAGAAATATTAAATTAAATACATGTTATATTAAATGGAATATACGTCGTTATTATTCTCATTAAATTAAAATACACTTACCTGAGAAATTGTGCGAAGTTTAAAGCAAATATTGCGTTAAGTCCTTGAGGTAGGCAAAAAACAATAGATATCTGAATGGCTTGCTTGAAATTTGAAGAACGAAAGATATCGCTGTACAACTCGGTTACGTATGTCAAAAAGAACCCAAAAAACCAAAACCAAATTGCTTTTATGTTTTCTTTTCGCGTTTGAGAATATCCTGGATCGATTACAAAAACTTCCAAAGTTTTGTCGACTCCTTTTAGTAGACTTATCAATTGTTTCCATTTCTTGCGTGAGGCATAAATTGCGTTTTACAATTAAGTTAACTTTTTAACAATAAAATGAATTAACTACTCTACCTTATAATTTGTTATTCCCAAAATTGCAGTGCCAATCAGCATTGTGACATTGACCACGAGAATCATCTTACGAATTACAGTTATAAGTGGATATTTATCAGTTACCTCGTCCCACAAATCAATGTGATACTCAAGAAAACAAGTGTAAATGGCTAGGATTATGAGAATGTACAAAATGCTCAGTTTTGGCCAAGCTTTACCACTCGGAAATTCTATAACAGTCAATCCTGCAATACTATTGAACCAGGACAATGGAGCAAATGCGTCCTGTATTGTCAAACATTTAATTCGACTACTTCTTCTTTTAACTTTCTTCTTCATGTTGGTGAGAAATTAAAAAATTGAATATTATTTTATCAATTATTATAAAATTAATTTATTGACGTTTTATATAATCGTTCACTACTTCCTTCAACTGGGATACCCTCGCTCAGTTACGAAGAAATACGGACTGAGCAAAAAGAAAAATGAACAGTACGAGGTAAAAAAATAATCCAGACTTATTTTCAATTACGTTAATCAACTTAGAAACTAATAAGAGATAAGCAAGATCTAGAAAGGTAAACTGTTATGAACATTTATTTTCATTTCTTTGTGCCTTGCATTAAGGAAATTACGCCTCCTAAAGCGATTCCCCGAGAATTAGCAGATTGAAAATGAATGCTATGTTTTTTTATTTTACGATTTTTCTACATACACTCTAAGTTTCAACTACTAATATTTTTAATTGCTCGGACGATTTTGTAATAGTATCATGAAATAAGTTGCTGTTGATCCAACAAACTAAAAGAAAGTGTTTATTCATCACTGTGTAGGAAAAGAGTCATTTTTTTATACAGGTGAACTTACTCCTCGAACATACACGAAGTCCATAACAAAGAAGCCTGAAGCTGTTAGATATAAGGGATGCTGCATCACTTGCAATGAAAGTTGGTGGATCTGTAAAAAAGGAACATTATTTTACCATCTACTTTTAAGTATAGCCTATGTAAAACACTAGACCTCATTAAGAACTTCCTGATCCGACGACTGAATTTCGAAAGCCACATGACTAGCCTTTTTAGCCTAAATGCAATGCATAATTTATTTATTTAATTATTTGAATTTGTATTCGTTTGAAAGAAGTTGGTGATAGAATTATACCTCTTCCATTACGGATGTAGTAGAAGTCATCATAAAAATCAATGCAGATAGATTGATTATTATTGACAACCACAGAAAGCAAAATTGAAAAATTATTGTAATTGGTGGTATGGTTGGCTCGTCAGATATTAAATATGTCACATAAGTAAAGCCAGTGAACAGAATGAACATTGAGCTGAGATGTAGTAGTATCTCTGTACCGACCACTTCCATCATTTCTCGAGCAGTCGTACACAGGAATAAATGAATTTGCCTTAAATCAATAATTAAAAAATAATTATTGTTATTGCTGCACACTCAATATCTAATAAAATAGAACATACCTTATCGTTTTCAACATTACCACAATATTACCCTTATATTTGTTAGTGCTATCTTCTGCAGCATTCCTCGGTTGGTTCCTTTGTAAAATTCTATGATATTTGTTCACATTTTGGGTAATTGTCGTCCCACGGGTACTTTCCACAATTCTGTGAGTCAATGCATTTAGCCGTTCGAATCTTCTCGCTATAATTCTGAAATATTAGTGATTTGTTATTTCTTTGAACATAAGAATAAAAAGTTATTGCTAACTTACGCAATTTTTTCTCCAAATATTAGTTGACTCAAGAGATTTATTGTCATTGGAATAGCGTATACAATTGCTTTTATGAAGGATTCAATCGCATAATCATATATATTAACAGATGCTAAAAAAGCTGATACATAAATTACAACTGACAAAATGCACCAGATAAGACTGATATATAAATTTCTTTTCAGCTCGTTTGAATATTCAGGATTTATACCGAATTCTTTTAAGATAGCATCTGTCATTGCCATTTTCTTAAAGTAGAGAGATTTAGCCTTTAAAAAAAAAAAATTAAAATTTATTTTTATATCACTTTTAGAAAATAAAAAAACTTACCCTATAAAAATAAAAATTTAATACTCCCGTAGCAACAGCCAAAGCTATATTTGTAAATCTGACTATGTAATAGACTGTGTACGTAATACTAATTTTCAAGGTGGATTTTTTAAAAACATAATTTTCACTGTAGTACATTAGGCAACCGTACAAGGTACACCTGATTAAACTATTAATAATGCTTAATTTAAACCAAGGAGAACCAATTGGATATTCTATAACAGACAATCCCACTAATCTGCTAAGAAACATAATTGGTTGCAATGTTTCGGAAAATGTCTTAACTTCCCCAAAAATTTTTGAAAAGATTGTATTACGCATAGTGATTTTATTTAAAATAAAGTTTGTATGCTACCACACAAAATCGAATTGTATCTACAGTCTACTCCGCAACGCAGTGTGAATTTTTTTGTCACGCACGCACTGGTGTACTGTCTAATGCAATATATACTGGTTTGTTTATTGTGTAAAAATTGTAACTTGTACCTTTTTTGCTTGATGAAAACGATGTATATTGATTGCACGAAGTATATTGACGATACGGTGCCAATATCATTACAAAATGAATTACAAATTTCTTAGGTATGATTTATGCATTTTCTGAATCAACGTGATATTTTAAAGTGGTCTGAACGTATTATTTCCTCTAAATTAATAATTAATTATTCTTATATTTGCTTAATTCACAGTAAATAAAGCTAAATAATTGCATTATAATCGATGGGATGCGTACTCCCAATTTCCATAAATGGTTTCGGGGATTTGCAGAGATTGTCAGAGACTTCTGAGGATTTTGAGCATCTTCGAGGGATTTCCACGAATTTCTTGTGATTTCTTGGAATTTCTTGTGATTTCCAGGGATTTTCTGAAATCCAAAGTTTGAGATTTCCTGGGTTCTCTAGGGATTTCCAGGGATTTTCAAGATCAAGGATTCCAAAATAAATTAACTACATTTTTCTCAACTCTTAATTTTATTAGTGATTTAAACAATAATTACAAATTCTTGGAGTAATTAGTTTCTCCATTGCTGTCTAGAATTGAAGTATTCACAAAGTTTACTACATCTGTTTGATATTGAATTAGCAGTACCAAATACGTTGAGACTACTGCTAGGAACTGCAAACATTTTTTCAATGAATAAACTTGACTGCAAAAAAATGGATCCTCGTTAATTTTGTTATTGAATAGTAAATAAACTGACCGCCTCAATATATGTGTAATTCAATTTAAATAAACCGCAAGCTGTGAAGTATAATGGATTTTGCATTGTTTGCAGCGAGAATTCATGAATCTACAAGATAAAATTTTGTTATTTGTATACTGCTTGTTAGTTCAGTAATAATTATCAAATTTCATCTCCACCTCGTCTATCAATTTATCTTCTGACCGCATTGCTAGTATCTCATGTGATATTCCGATAGTTTTTTTGGCCTAAAATTGTTAAAAACAGTTATGAAAAGTTTTAAGTGAAAGATTATTCAAAAATGTCGATACTTATCTCTTGAACAGTTTTTTCGCAACTTCCAATCATCCAAGCCATTCTTAACATTTCCACTAATAACCACATCAAAAGTGCCAGATGATTTTGACATTTTATTTCCGAGTCAAATTTTGATTCATTATAAATGATGTATGCAATATAAGAAAAACCTACTTCTTTCAGTAGAACAAGCATTGTAAAGAGTATTAATTTTAAGCTATAGCACTTGTTGATATCCCGGCTAATATGGGATAATTTTAAGTGAAGCTGCCTATTATTTAAAACAAAATATCAATAATTGTTCAGGCAGTTTAAACTGCTAAGATATTTCGCAATTATTGTAAGTGCCATAAATTACCTCACGACTTTTAAAGTCAACTCAATGACATTCTTGCTGTTAAAGAATTTTGGTTTCACTTTGTATTTGCTTTGGTCTAACGTAACAATTTTTTTCATCACTTTGCTCCAGTTTGAATTCACAGTCATCCAAGATGACATTGATAGATCTCTAACCATTTCATTTAATATCTGAAATCTGTGCTTTACGATACTAAAATATAAATAATAATTAAATTAAAACAAAATTTAAAATTTTGTATAATTAAAAAGTAGTTAACGCTTACTTCACTTCAACGGCGAAAGTAAGTGCAACTATTGTGTTTATCATTTGTGGAAGTTGATAAATTAAAGTCACAAAAAGGGAATTTCCAAAAGATGTTCCATTTGAATACAAGCTAATGAAGTCACAAAGGCATATTAAAAATGATCCGAAGCACCATAATAAAACTGCTTTCTTAGTTTCCGCTAATGATTCTGTATATCTTAGATCTAGTTCAAAAGCTTCTATAGATTCGTCTACAGTTTTTAGATGTGCTATGTTCCTTTTCCATTTCTAATAAAATTATATATGCATAATACTTCGCTATTTACGATTTTTAAAATATTACTCCATATTTTTTCGTAAAATTATTATTTATACCTTATTACTTGTTAGCCCAAAAATAATTGTACCAAAAGCTATTACTACATTGACGAGGTAATTTATTTTATGAATTAAAAATAAAATTGGAAATTGATCATCTTTAAATTTCCAATCACTAATATAAATCCAAATGCCGTAGACGAGAATAGTGCAACTTATTAGGACGTACGAAATGCCTATTATTCGCCGAGGTTGGCCTAGGGGTACTTGGATGATTGTCAGTCCCATTACACTGTTCATCCATGTAACAGGAGATAAAGATTGTTCAATTCTGGATGTTGGAGTCTTCATTATCAAAAAGTCTCTGTATAATTTTCTGAAAAAATTGCAAACAGAAGGAACTAAAGAATTATTATATTTTCGCTAATATTTTAAAGTAGCACATAATCAAATGGCTTAAACATAAAAATAGTAGTAAATTAAACAAAATTCTTAATATATAAAAAAGTGGTCAAATATTTTCATTTCACTTATTCTTATAATCTTATAATGTTACCGGGTTAGATATCCTTAATAAAGTATTCTAACTAAGGACAATTAAACTCAGAATTTTACCACATTAGAAATAATGCTATGGCTAAAACAGCATAAGTCTAATATGTTTTAGCACTCTTAGGAAAACAGTAGACTGTAAGTGATTGCTTTCATTTATTTATATTTCTTATACACAACGCGAAAAAAGATATTTGAAATATTACAAGCGATTACCGAAGTCCCCAGGCAGGAGTCATTAGCGGGCAAGGTCGGGGCGAGAATTTCGGGGCTGGCTTTGGTCCCGCGAGAGTCGAGAGCGACACATGTAAATGAGTCTCGGTGGCGTTCTGTGGGCGGCTTCGTGTCGACTATACGGATTCACAGGGTGCGCCTGCGCCCGGATTACATCGTAGGATTCACTGCCTACCTATATGCTCCGGGGGGTGGAATAACACCCTTCTCGCGCGCGCTCAGCAATTTAGCTCGCCGCGTTTCAATTTCTTCAATCTCTGACTAATTGTGCGGTGGAATTCACGTTGGAACATTAAAGCCATAGGATACAATTGGAAATTTAACATTTTATGAAAAATAAATTTGTACTTTTTAATCTCTTGTTCGTAATACGATAGATACTTTAAAAAATAATCATTTTAGTAATAATTGGTTAAAAATTTACGTGACATTTTTGTTTTTTAAAAATAATGACACGATATTAATGAAATTTTAATTTATTTATTTGAATAATAACTTCCAGATAAATCATGAATCTCTCGTAAGGAAGTGTAAGAAAGTACTATTTTAACAGTAACGTATGCAGTTTATACCGTACTTTAACAAAAAATTCTTATGCACATTACATTCACCAGCAGAAACGATACAG
Source organism: Eurytoma adleriae (assembly GCA_900480045.1). Lineage (NCBI taxonomy): Eukaryota > Metazoa > Arthropoda > Insecta > Hymenoptera > Eurytomidae > Eurytoma > Eurytoma adleriae. The sequence goes on along the minus strand of UXGC01000622.1, from coordinate 15,766 downwards.
ATTAAAAAAAAATCCTCTCAGTAATGGCTGGAACCGTACTACCATAGATACAGATTCGCGAATTGAAGCGCGAAAGTGCGAGTTCCGTCACAGCCGCTGGTTTTCCCATGCAGACACGCGACATTAGCGAAAAACTGTCCCAACGGCGGTCCTTTGAGAGCCCAGTGCGATGCATGCAAATGAGGCTCGCTCGCTGTTTTGTGGGCGGCGATGCGCCGGCTGTCGCGTGGGATTTGCAGGCTGCGCGCCTGCGCTGGGATTACGCGCGCTTGATCCGGGGGGCGGAATATATAAGTGACGCCCGGCCCGCGCGCACTCCGCAATTTACGCTCACCGCATTTCTATTTTTTAGACTTGCACGTCCGTGACAAAGGATAGCCATTGATCGGGAGGATCTTTTTTCAATCAGAAATTGATTGCGCTGGCAGTTGCCACGCCTCTTTCCAATTTTTAATTAAAAACTGATGTGGTTGCGAAGTTTATTTCAAAATAGTTGACTACCAAAATATTTTATGTATATGTAATAAAAATACATTGCACATACAGTAAAAATTGATAAAGTATAATAAATTATTGGCAAACTAAAATAGCTATTCATTTGTACAAAAAAACATTTCTTCTCTTCGGTAATTCATGATGATTACACGTTCAATCTCAATAGTAGATGTTACACTTGAGAGTCGAATCGAAAAAAAGCATAGCACCACTCGAGAGCTGTTCCCCGAGGAGGTCGAGCTCTCGTATCGCGCGACGAGAAGCAATTTGTTTAAGTGGCCGCGAGCTAAAATTGCTCTAAATATTTAACGCGGCAGCCGTCATCGCTCGTATGTAATTAGATGTGCGAAGGCTGCGCGCACCGCGGGGGAGCGGAAAACGCCGTGGAAATCGATCAAGCCTCTCGGGCGCCGATCCGTGAAGTTGCCTTCCGGTAATCCCATTCTTTTTCACTTAGGGACGAGCGCTCCCTCGGGGACGGCGGACGCCTCCTGTATACGCTCGAATCGACTGGAAATGAGGATTCGAGGGCCCGACGGAACATATGTCCGCAAGAGTGGCGCACGACCCACCGATAGTCGGGTCATTTTTGAGAAGCTTAACTATAAATGTTACTTTCGCGAAGATAAATGATAAGTGACGTCATATTTTTGTCCAGGTGTGAGGTTTTTATGGAAATACAGTTCGAGTTTTTTAAAACGAGTTAAATGAATAGGTAACTAAATAAATTGTTGGTTTACTTATTTTTATATAAAAATAATTAACAGTACTGAAATACAAATTAATTAAATTTAGCATCAGGAATTTTTTATTCAAAGCTTATCTTTTTACATTCGATTTAAATACACATTAGTAATGTATGAATGCTAAGTAATAGAATCGAGACAAATACAATATCGACATCAAAATCTGATCTAACAAAAAAAAATCACGAATTTCGTGAGGTTCTTAATAATTAGACTTATGAAAAAAGCAATAATAGCAACAATAAAATCACCATGCAGTGATCGCACGCGAAGCATATCGTTGTAATTCGTGCCTCCTTACGCCGCGCTATTAAAAAAAAGCGTCGCGCGTCGCTGTATTTACATAGAGGGACATTCGTTGCGTCGTCGCTGGAGCGCCCGGGGCCAGGTCAGACCTCGAGGATGTGGTTCAGGTACGCGATGTAGCAGATGGCCAGTCGCAGGATCTCGATCTTGGAGAGCTTCTTGTCAGGCGGCAGCGTCGGCAAAAGCTTGCGCAGCTCCGCGAACGCCAGATTGAACGCCTCCACTCGCACCCTCTCTCTGTGCCGGATAAACAGTTTTACGTATATTAGTCGAGTGCTCCAGTACTGCTTGCTCCATCACGAGATAGTGTGACCTCGTATTGTTTAAAAACAAATTTATTATTAGTTAAAACGTAACTATAGCGTTAATTTAAAAACTGTTCTGTTAATTCAAAAAATAACTGACGAGTATTTTCTAATTCGTCAAAAGAGACGAAATATAGTGAGTGACAAGAGCGAAAAGTGGGTCTTTTTAGACGGAGTGTGTTTGAAGCGTGCTAGGTAAAAATGCTCGCTAGCGCATGTGTCTGAAGGCGTGCGCGTCCACATTTTTATTTATTTTTTATTGAATTTCGCGCTTCGCGTGAAAAAGTCATGAAAAAACATGTGTTTATTAATTTTATGGCAAATTAAACTTAATTTCGTTAATTTCATGTATAGTTTTAGAGCAGTTGGTAAAGTGTACTTTGTACCCGTCGATTAGAAACGGAAAATCGTGCATACATCGCAAAACAAAAAATCTAAAAACAAAGGTATCGTCGCAATTTTTTCAGCTTTATTTATTTACCTAGTCGCGTGTGCCATCCTGTACTTCTGCGTGGCGCGTCGTCGTCTGCGGCGCTCCTCCCGCGACAGACTGCCGGTGGCCGAGCTCACTCCGTGCATTCCGTTCGCCATCGCCTTCTCCCTGTCTCTGCGTCAACCAATTTTCAGAATTACTAATTCTCCCCGCCCATCGACGGAACTCGTTCGCTTTATGATAAAAAAAAGGATCGATTAAGAGAACGCGCGTTTCAGCTAATGTCAAGAAACCTTCTGCGGGTCTGAAGAGTCAAGTTGCAGCAGGCCGAGATGGGTAGGAAAGCCTCTCGTTCCATGACTCCTTGAGGCACTGCAAGAATAGCAATTTATTTTTTCGTTAGAATACTACTGTAGAATTGAATATTTACTGAAGTTTTACATTCGGTGAAGAAAACTGTCAAATAACTACGGGTACAAGTTCAGACATTTTTTAAAACAAATTCAATGCTTAATCTTTGAATTGAGTGTTTTTTAAGCAAAATATTTATTAATGTACCTATAAGGACAATTAAATGTAGAGGTAACCAGGTTTTACAAGTATATGATTTATTAAAAATGTTACTAACTACTGTGACTCATTGAGGTGTACAATGCATGATAAGAATCTTCGTAATTTTTTAATTCTTTAAGAGGATACTTTGCAATCGAACATTGGTTTTCATTAAAATGTAAATCGAATCGTTTGAAGAGATAATGGAATTACTATTCTTCACAGCATTGTGCAATTAAATCTTTGTCCTTATTCAGCGTGATCTTCAAATTTTGTATATGAAATAAATATTTTATATAATTATGTAATAGAGCTTTTTGCCCGTAGTTATATTAAATTAAAATAAAAATAAAAATAAAAATAGTAAAAAATATTTTCCTTGTGCTTATCATTATCATATCCTACAGGAAAGCTACAGGAAAAAAATGACTTTCATGAATCAGAAACTATTCTGTAAATAAATATTACCTACTACAAAGTACGCTGTAATACTGCAAGCTTTATAATAACATAAACATTTTCTTTTTGCACTAAACGCAGCTAAACATCCCATAACTTCCAGTGTTCCATCCATTTAGGGAATTGGGAATCGCCGACAAAGGGTTAAAACAGAGCTAAGTCGATTACGCGTCAAACGGGCACGCGCAAATATTTGTCCGCAACTTAGCCCTCGAGGCTTCTCTCGCTTTCGGCGACGCATATACGAGGCCCCGCGCGTTACAATTCCCTGCCTGTCGGCGGTGGCGCTCGACGCCCCGTCCCGGGGAAAATCACGGCGATTCCGAAAAGGCGTAAAGCCGCCCTCGGGGGATGCGTAAATCGTCGCTTTCGATTTCGAGCCGTGCATTCTTCAGCGGCGTTTCGCTGCATTATTAACGCGACGAAGCAGATAAACGGGCCGCTAAAGCCACGGCGGCGCGAAGATTCTCCTCATTTTTATGGCGGCCAATGCGTGGCCGCATTTATTTTTCAAAAGTCGCGTCGGATCGAGGCGTAACCCTCGGGTCATTTCGTGAAATTGACTGCGGCTACGAATATTGGGGCAGTTTGCGTCGCCAGAGCGCGGTTTCTTCAATTATTTATTTATATTTTTCACGTTGCCGAATTTCCTGTGGTATAAGTGCTTTGACGCCAGGATTCAGTTCAGTCCTTGTAAAAGTAAACGTAAAGGGATATGTGTATAAAAAAAAGTGCACGATATTACCATCCCAATAAAAGAAAGTTTTTTTTAACTATTGAAAATGTAAACTTGATCCGGTATGTAATTAGTGAATCCAAATTACGTGATAAAATAATCTGTTATAAAATTTATATATGACCAAATCGTTCGAAATATATGTACATATTTATAATAATGTAATTGAACAAAGAGACTATAGCCTTTTCAAATGAAATTATAGACAAGTTTCTAATACTGTGATTGAAAATCACAGTAGTCCTAAAGAATCTGATAAATCTACCGGCAATATTTTGCTAAAATACTCTAAAAATTCTATTTTAATATCCTGATTTCCCGCACGCACATTCCTGTGATACTCTAATTGTGATACTTCAAAGCTTTCAAACAAAAAAGCACCTTTTACATCGACAAATTGCACACTTAAACATAAATACATCACGCTACGTCCCTTCCTCTCTAGATCTCTATTGCGGACGATTTCTCCTGGATCTACTAAAAAAGTGCGCGACTATACAGTACCAACTCACCGTGATTGCAGAGCAGCCTCTTCACGGCCGTCCCGTCGGCGGTGATGTCGCAATCGCGTGCATCTCGACTCGTCACTTTAAACGCGCACCAAGAACAGAGGCGAGCTCTCCCCGAGAAGAATCAGCGATGCGCCGCGGCGATAGCGACTGCGTCGCCCGCGCCGAGGAAGGAGCCCGGCGACTCCGCCCCCGCACGGACTCATCCCGGCTGGACCAATCGCGCGGGCACAGCCTCCCGAGCACGCCCAGCCGGCGCCATCGCGTCTCTTCTTCCTCGCGAACGTGCACCGCGAGGGACGATCGATCGGGAGGCTACCGAGGCGCGGGTGGCTCGGGAGACCTGCCGGGATTTTTCGGGTGTAAGATGAAGGAGCTTGAGACTCCTTGGGATGCGTGGCGATTAATCGAGAGGTTTTTATTCGAGAGGAATAATTAGTTTCGGTGTTAGCTGTGTAGGTTGATCTCATAAAAGTATATGTACAACGCGCGTACTATTTTTGAGTTTTTTTTACTGGTAAAGCGGGCTAGAAGGGATCATTTTCAGATCCACGGGCAAAACAAAATGCTAAAATGTTTGTCACTGAAAACGAGTTTTCTGAAAATCAATGCATGGGATACAAAAGGTATGTAAGATGCACACCCAGGGCTAAGTACTCATTTTGACCATGTGTGGTTGCAGTACATTATTTTACTGTGGTGAATTCAGGTGCTGATTTATTAATAAGAAAATTTTTAATGTGTGTAAAAGCAGAGAAATTTTCTATGCGTAAGAAAATATCAGTCATAAATGCAGTACTGCAAAACGAATGCGAAATGTGGCTATGTATATTATAAATAAACTTCCGGCTTGATAAAACGTCCATAAATATCAAGACTTTCAATACCATTCGTGTAAATTTTTTTTCAAAATATTTTTTTATTCCTGATGTATAGAGTATTCGTTTACACAATTTCGTACAAATCCACTGAATCTTAAAATTTTAACTTTAATTTCACTTTTGCAGCATTGCACTTGCCTTTTTTTTCTTTATAAAATTATGATACTCACGAGTAATATGATGAAAATATTTAGTAAACAAGATGTAGAATACTTAATTGTAATATATTTTTACCCGAATTATAAACATTGCAAGAGAAATTTTTGTAAAAAAATACTTACTTTGTAATTTTAAAAACTTATTGTGTACGCATTAAGCCGTTGAATAAAGTATTTCAACAATGTTTCCGAGAAAAAGGCTATTTCGAGCGAGACTACAGCTACGATGGGGTCGGAATTTATTAAGCCGTAGCAGATGCGCCCCGATAAACCACCTGAGCCTACGCTTAAAATCATTGTGTCTTCTTGAAAAATCTTTTTAACGATTTTATGTCAAAAAAGCAGCCAATCTATTTTGCAAGTTAAATTAAGTAATTTTGTATTAGCACTTAAATATTTTATAAAACTAAAAATGTATTTTGATATTTATACTTTAGTTCGCTTGTTACACCTTTCGCAAATCTATTCTACATATTAATACAAACATTAAAACCGGAACTCGAATAATCAAAAAAAGCAATCAAGTCATTATATATCTGGAACTCGCAACGTTGTAAGGTTCCATTCATCCTCGGGCGGGTTTAGAACTCATCACCGTAAGTGTAAAGCGCGATGAATTGAATTATCACGCGATAACACAATTTACGTCATCGCGACCGAGTGCTTACAAATTCTCGCAACCTAGTAATGAAAAATGGCAAGTCACGGTCCTTGAGGCAAGTCAAGCCTCGAGAGACGCCGTCGATTCCGAGATAGAAAGGGTGCAGCGACGGCCGCGTGGCGACACGTGCATCGTGGAATTATTGCTGTGGCCGTCATCGCTTTTGGCCTAGCTTCGCATCATCTCATCACGATCTGTGCAGATTATGCTTTAAAAAGATGATGACTTTTTGCAGGTGAATACTCTTTTTTTAATGGATGAATTAATGCTCTTCTGTGTAATTTTTTTGTTGAACAAATAGAGACTTTAGCTTATTTATGTTAGTAAAATGTAAGTTTTCGTTTGGAGATTTAAAGAGTTAGATGAATGGTTTGCGTGATGAGCACAGGCAAAAGGGTGACGGGTGATCGAGTGACCGATTGATTAGAAAACTATGAATGAAGAGCATGTATTCAGAGATTTTGTTGCGGTCGAATCAGTTATTTTCATCTCCGCGCGCGTGTATAAATTGATGTGGCTCTAGGGATAAAACGGGTACAATTTTAATTTCACAAGTACATCATTGGAATAAAAGGTTCTGAATAATTGCAAGGGGGACTTTTCAAATTAGTATAATAAATTTTATTCTTATGATGCGCTACTATTGCACTCCAATTTAAAATAAAGCACAATATTGAATTGCAAGCTTCGAGTTTTAACAGAGTAGTTGCACTTATCGCAACAGGAAATTGTCTAATCTAAAAAGATAATTGACCTTCTTTGAAACCATTAATTTCGAATACATCGTTCTAAATTTAACTCCGCCTTTCCAAACATTATTATTTAATTCTTGGTTACTCTGGCCCTTGAGTCCTTTAATCATTCACTAAATATTGACAAAACGTAAAAATTACCGGCGTACAACGCAAACACAATACATATATTTTCTGCTATCCGCCGTTAATAGAAAATTTTGCATCCTCGGTGGAACAAACGCGCAAGCCTCGGACGGCATTCGGTTAATTAAATTGTAGGCTCCTGGAAAAGTTTGGCGGCTCGCCACTGGAATAATTGAAGTCGTCGAATGCTATATACCAATTAATTAATAGTTCTGACTCTCGTGGGCGATGTACTCTCTCGCTTCATTAAATAATGAAGGGGCGGGCGTAACGGAGATCGCGTCGCGTCACGCCGTGGAAAAAAGCAATTACACTCGATTGCCGCGCGTACGCGCAGTCAGTGGCTCGGTGAACTCCCGGCGCGGCGTTCGCACAGCGATGACCAACAACAAGAGGCACGGTAAGGCAGGCCTGCAGTGACTCGTGTGGCATTTTGTTTCCATATTTTTGATAGTGTCGAAACATCGGTAATTGATTGGAAATTAATTGACTGGCTTAGGTTGTTAATTCTTAAGGTGTGTTCTTAATATTAATTTTTCTTAAAAATACAAGCATTTAAAAGAATACTTACGTGATTTTTATATAGTGTTTCTACATCTTAAGGGTTAAGGGATATTTTAAAAGTTAATTTTTGTTTAAGTGAACCTCGGTTTTATTCTACCGTGATGATATTACCGTATATTTTGACATATGTAGATGTAAAGATTAGTGTAAATTAGCAATATTTTCCCAAAAGCAAAAAAAATACGATTTAGATTTTTATTAAAAAGAACACCTCAAATGCAAGGCATTTGCCATCAGCAATATACAAAAATACACGTTTCAGGTCGAACCTCCCCGAAATTTTGGAAGACTTTGCTTCGTCAGTACTGCGAGAACACGACTCTTCATGGATTCCGCTACGTAGTCTCTCGCGATTCGACCGTCGTTGAGAAATTCACCTGGTTACTGGTAAATCTTTTACTTATGGTACAGCAAGTCAACGCTTTAAAAACTCAATGGAAAAAATGTGAAAACAATACTGACAAAAGTAGGTTTGCATCCTCGGTTTGACCTTCAGCGTGCTGCTGATCCTGCTGATCTGGCAGAAGTTTAGCCAGACGCCGACGGTGACGACGATCGAGTCGACGACTCATCCGATCTTCAGCCTCAACTTCCCCGCCGTGTCCATCTGTAACTACAACAAGGTTTACAAGCCGCACGCCGAAAAGTTCGCCGAGGACATGTAGGCGAAATTTCAATTTGACGTAGAAGTATCGAACGTCGACCTGTCGATTAATCGATCGATTGTTTACTTCCGCTTTTAGGAGGATGATGGAAGGCTTCAACGAAACCGAAATAGCCAACTTTTTCGCGGCGCTGCCCAAGCTGATCAGGCCGGATAGAATTAACAACAATAACTCACGCGCGCTGGAATTCATGTCCAGGCTGGGCGTCACCGTCGAGGACATGATGTACGACGTGAGTAGGCATACAGTGAAGAGACTCTTTATCTTTTACATGTATTTTATTTATAAAACAAATTCTTTTAGATGATGCAACCGTGCAAAAAGCTACTGTTAAGGTGCTCGTGGGAGGGTCAGCTTTACGATTGCGACAAAATTTTCAGACCCATCAAGTCGATCGAAGGCTTTTGCTGCTCCTTCAACTACCAAGTCGACACGTCCGAGAATTCACAGTAAGGCAAAGAAACCTCACGATGAAGTTGCAAAAATTTCGTAACGAGCAACGACACTTTTTTCAGTTTCGGAATAAAAACTTCGAAGAAAGAGATACCGGACATTCTCAGTACCAGCGAGAAGCTCAACCTTACGAGGGAAAGGCCCGGCGTGTACGAGGTTCTGGTAGGCGCAGAGCAAAAGTAACGAATTCAACTTTCATTCGAATCGTGACGAGCGATTAAAATATTTTCCAGAGCGTACCGGGAGCGGGACGAGACGTGGGTCTGTCGGTGGTGATGGACCTGGAGGGCGACCAGTACTTCGGCTCGATAAGGCCGAGCGTCGGCGCCACCGTCCTGGTGCACGACCCGTTCATTTACCCGGAGGTGGAGGTGCTCTCGAGCTTCATCCAGACGGGCCAGGAGATCGCCATCGTGCTTTCGGGCACGATAACGTCGAGCGCCCCCGACGTCAGGAGCCTCGATCTTACGCGGCGCAACTGCTGGTTCAACGACGAGGTTTGTTTGGCGATGAAATGTGTATTGTCGCTTGGTATATATATAATTGACTTTTTAGACTAAATTGAACATCAGCTCGGTCTATAGTTACCAATCTTGCATCACCGAGTGCAGGATAAGGTACATTAAGAGATACTGCCAGTGCGTGCCTTTTTACTATCCGAATTACAGTAAGTTTCTGTTTTAATTGTTTTCGCGGCTACTTGTCAGTTTTAAACGATTTAAATAGTTAATTTTTTGGTTTAAGATAACGAAAAGCTCTGCAGCTTGGAGGACATTAACTGTCTGACTAAATATCGAGGTACGCAAAACAAAATATGAAGATTTAAAAAGTTGTAGGAAAATACAATAAAATAATGTTAAACATTTTAATACCTTCATTAGAATGAACAATTTTAAGAACACCAGGCAATTTTATTTATTTTTTACAGTCTATTTACACTTGTAATAATGCAAACAAATGTTTTATAAATCACAGGCAGCTTATCTAATTTGCGAACTATAATCGATCGTTTCGTGACGGACAACGAAACGTCGGATTCGTTGAAGTGCGAGTGCCTGCCAACTTGCAACGACCATTTTTACACTTCGAATAGTGAAAATGCTTTTATGGAAAGTGTACCTTATCACGCTCCTATTCTGTAAGTTTGATTTCGATCCAGAGGGTAAAACGAACCGGATACTTTATTTTTAATGAAATCCACTTGGTGAAAATGTGATGGAAAAAACGCTTCCTACTTTTTTTAAAGTTCCCTAAATTTGATCTCCAATCATTGGAATGATTTTTTATAGAATTTTTACCAAGCGTTTTTCATTAAAAATTAAAAATTTGAAAAATCAAAAATTTCTCCTAAGAAACAATAATAATTTTGTATTCACAGCGATGGTTTCAATGTTAAAAATGTATCACTGGCTTCCATATATTTTCGTGGGATTACGTGTTTGAAATACCGTAAAGAATCATGGAAATCGTGGGACGATGCCGTAGGTAAATATCAAATTACTTTATTTGCAATAACAATATTTATGGGTGATTCTCTGCGAAAAAGTGCCTTTTTTATTCCATAAATCTCCTTCAATGATTAAAGTCATAATCATGTAATTTAGAATTTCAATCCAGTCGATTTAACGATTTAACTCGTAAAGTCTTAATCTTCCAAAATGCGCATCCTCGGAGTTTACTAAAAAGATATTGCACTTATTCAGAAAATTAAGTAAAAAATGAAAAACTGAGCATAGACCCGTAACACTTGCTTCCTCCCGCAGCGTCGTTCGGTGGCATCTTCGGGCTCTGCCTGGGCGGCTCGCTCGTCAGCCTGGTGGAGTTCTTCTACTACTTCGCGCACCGCATCTGCGGCGGCGGGGGCGGCGACGAGGAGGAGGCGGCGGCAGCGGCGGCCGCGGAGGAGGCGAAGCGGAAGCGGCGTGCCGGCGTCGCCAACACGCCCGCCCGCGAGCTCTTCCGCGTGGTCAGCATCGACCGGCTGCACGACTGGACGCGCAGGCCCGAGCCAGCCCCGCCGAGGTACAACCTCGCCACCCAGATGAACTACTGGTATCTCCAGGAGCTGCACGCCGAGAGAAAGAAGACGTTCACGTCGAGTCCCGGCGTTAATTGTTGACGAAAGCGAGTTCGACGAGAGTAAATCGATGATCATAGATGGATTGCAAATTCATGATTATTGGTGGTTGGGAGTACAGTAACTTAACGGCAAATAGGAATTGCACGAAGAAATGAGGGACTAGAGTTTATTTTGACCTTTATTTGCAGCGCTTCTGTGAAATTAGGAATTTGCAGGGTGGGATATGTACATCGTCGTCACCGGTTTCACCTCTGTAAGAGGCAATTCAAATTTCGAAATTGAATTAATTTTGCCATCGATTTTTTGTTACAAATAGTACGGAAAAAATGGAGATATAATGATTTAGGCGGCTGTAATTGAAAATTATCAAATTTAATGCGCTAACCATTGATAATTCTGTTTATTCGCACATGCGAAAAAAGAGTTGGGCGAAATTTATATTACTAATTTTTATGATTTTATATAGAGAAGATTGACTCAACAACTTTAAGACATTTTTTGATATTTATTAGTATTTTATTGGTATTTAATTACCTGATTTTATTTTGACGTACTGATAATTGTTTCATTTTGTAATTGTTTACTTTATAATATTTACAAATGTGATTTTTATACATATTTTATATCTTCAAAAGAAGATCGATCCATTTTTTATAAATAATAAAAAAAATTAAATGTGTTTATGATGTATTATTCAGGACTGTATAGTGTAATTTAATAGTAACAAATATAAATTTAAAAAAACACTTTGTAAATTGAATATAATTTGCTACGAGCGTGGTAATAATTATACTGCTTACCAGGGCCACAGCTATGTTTTTAGGGATAATTGTTATCGTTGAAGATTAGATCACCCAAAATTGTCGGTATGGACGTTTTGGCGAATAAATATCACTTTCGTAAGTGACGTAAAGTTTTCCTTTACATTTTTTATTTGCTAATTCTGAAAGTATCGCAGATAATAAAGAAAGGAAACAAACTGAATGGTATCAAGATTAAAACTCCAGATGTTGTTGTAATAAAATTCTTTTTATGCTTAAATATCCATAATTCACATTTTATAACAGAGTGTACATTTTCTTCTGTTAATCAACGAACGCAGCGTATGAATTTTTCATTTTTTTTACGTATTTACATAAGTGTGAAATGCGAACTAATAAATAGTACAACTATTGATTTACAAAGTGCTTATGCAGGTGGAACGAATAATTTCCTCCGTAGGAAATTAACAAAATACAGACGATCTTACAGTGTTTCACACTGTCAGTTAGCAAAGTCTCACAAACATGAATTTTCTTCACGCTATTGCTTTATATACCGAGCGCAGAAAAGACACTCGAGATGATGTTCGGCAGCTGTAATTGTTTTCAAAGACCAGTGCATCATGAGATCGCTCCAAGAGTTCAGGAAAAGATTAGCTTTAATGGATTCTCACGTATATGCATTGACGGATGTTAATGTTAGTTACGAAGAAAAATTTTAATAATAAATGTGTCTTACTGAGTGCATTCCGTAACTCGCGCGCTCGGTTTCAGAGTGTTCTGTAATTTGTTAAAATCGCATTGGGTTACGGAACGTTCCGAAATTGGGCACCTGTTTTAAATACCCAGGGCGTCCGAGTAAATGTCCAGAACTTACGGAACAGATCATGCTAAACATTTCGGAACGTTCCGTATATCTTGATTTTCAAGAACCCGTGCGCCCCGGCGCCCGAGTTGCGGAACACGACCACTATTTTACTCTGAAAACATGAAATTTTTTCTTAACAAGATAAAAATCTTCACTCAACACGTTCTGTTTAGAACAATCGAACTGCGATTAAGTTATAAATGTTTATAGAATTTCATTTTCATTTAATAGACTACATATAGTTCAAGTCTCGACCACTTATAAACCATTTCTAACTTTTCCAGAACTTCAATTTTTTAACGCGTTTATCTAAGCAACGCGCTGAGGTCACTAAGGTAAACATTTTATTCGGTAAATTACTACAAAACTGCATCGCAATACCTAAAACTGGCGTATAAAAATCTACAGCAATGGTGCGCACGCATAAGTACCGTACTTTTATAGATGTATGCTTCTTAATCATTTTTATTATTGCAACCGCTTAGTGTTGCCCACATCGAGTTACCATACACCATTTCTTTTCGCTGTTATATCGCAACATTCAATAATACGAAACAAAATCTAATTAAGTTACTAAAAAAATCTCTTATAAACCCCTCTTGTTTGTACTAAAAGTTACATATAACATGATTTTTACGCAATCAGTGCGTGTTAAAATAATGACACTTTAAAATGTAGATACTAAATATCATAAAAATAGGAAAAGATGAGTCATCTAAAAATTAAGTAAAATAGAAACAACCGTAATTTTTCTCGAACATTTGATAGCAAAATCACTGTTAATAATAAATGTACAAGCTTCGTATAACAAATCATTTTGACTGATTATTCATAACTAGGTATATTACTCTTTACGTGCATAAAAAAATTTCGTGCATCACTTCTCTACGTAATTGACGTACCACGATGTCTATCACGGTGAGAAATACATTTCGATATACTAGCGGTACTAGTCAAAAGCAGAATGTCGTTTCTTTCATTCAAATTACTTATGTCAATGTTTAATACAGAGTATTTACGTAGATAACAGTTAATATTTATAATACCGCTAATTTATCTTTTACATATATTACCTCCAAATTTCTCTCCGTGAACAAATTAATTACCAAGCGATGTGATCGTCTTTACACTTGGCAAATGCATTCAATTTAATTTACCGATGCTAGAAACTTTTTTCTCCGAGGTTACATTTCAAGCTTACATAGACTTCATATCTATAAAATATAAACACTTATTCTTCATAAAAGTTACCTTCCTATAAATTTAAGTTAATTTACACTTTCCCATGATATCACTAATGAAACATTGTTTTGCTTTTGACTATATAATTCTGCATTTTAGGATATACACATCCGATACGAATTTAATTTTTTTTCGACTTTTCCATTATTCGCATAATCTTAGTTATATACTTCACATTTAACTGAGCCTTTAGGAACGACAGTGTTGGCTTCGATCCGCTCAGGAAAAATTGTTGTTTTCTTTCATTTACGTTTCTTACGAAAAGCAAAGTCCAAAAGGCACTTCGAACGAAACAAACCCAAGTTTTCAAGCGTCGGCGTTCAATTCTTTCGACGCGTATCGCAATTTTATTCCGCCGTCATTGGCAATAAAAGCTTTTGGTCATAAAATCGTTAAATTTTATTTAAAAATATACAAATTTAGCGCATGGTTATCGCGGTAAAAATAAGATAACAGATATATTAGACAATAACAAATTCATTTACAAATTGGATAGATGTTTAAAATAATAAGAAGTTACGGTATTAAAGTATTTTTCAAAGTAATTTATTCGCTTGAAGATAGTGATCGCTTCACATCTTTTGAATCGCCACATGATTTTTCCAATATCCAATAAACATACAATTTCAGCGATAGTTTGTTTCTGTACCGACCTATCCCTTTTCATCGTTACAAATTGAATTATGTAATATGCAATGAGTACACTTTATAAGGGGACTGTTTGCTGCAAAGTAGACGCGCGCGGTTATGTTTAAATCTACGGTATTATTGAATTATCTTCACGTGTATTTCGAACAAAGAACCAAGTAAGTATTGGCAGTTATTTTATCGTACTTTGCAGCCTATCTCGTGCATTGTTCCGTTAACGCGCGTACATTTAAGAAATAAAAATGTGAGTGCATGCGTCCATTTAACTACTGTTTGCCATATGATGCGCTCGATCGGCCAGGCTTCGACAACCTTAAACCATCGAGAGAACATACTGACTCTCTACTTCTTCTTAACTTACTCTTTTTTTAACCATTTTTTATACCTGTAAATCTTTTTTAGCACTCGACGGAAATTAAACATTCACCTGTATAAAAAATTACCGAAGGCAATTTCGTGAAAACTTTCTAGCGAAAGGCGAGGTAATTTTTTGTACAGTAGTTCGCCAAAAGCCCAACGTCTAAAAATAAAACAGATATCTAAAACAAATATTTAAGGCTGAAATTGGTCGCCGCCAGTCAAGGTACAAACGCAAAGTGCATTGATGAATCAAACCCGCGACTTTGCATGATTCTAAAGTTTCGACAATATTTAGATTAACAAAAAAAGTGTTCGCTTAAAAAAAAGGAAATATAAACGCTCGGCCGCAATTAATCTCGTTAAAGCCTTGCCTATAAAGTTTACTGGGTGTATTAACTTCTGCGCAATTTCCATATAGGTCAGAGGCATTTACCCGGGTTCTGGGTGCACCATTGTGGCCACATCGCTTCGGTTCTGACTCCCCGAGAGCGCAGTAGCTCGATGTGTAAAGATAATCGAGTATACACATTCTCATCCGTGTAGCCGTTCGATGGCGGGTCGCTCCTGAAACATTGAATATATTTTATGCAATTAAAATTTATTTTTATTTTAAATATTTGTGATAAGCTACATCGCAGAAATCATTACTAAGAAGCAAATAGTCGTGGACTTTAAAGATAGATTTATTAAGATTAGGGGTAGGGTCAGGATGGCCCCTTAGACATTCTACGACGTTTTTGTATGATATTTCTGTTTTCTTCTTATCGTTTGTGACATTTTATTTACTGTTCTATACGCAATTCGGGTGCACTGGACGACGATCGCTGAAAATCCTCTCTTGAAATCGTCTAGTTGCTTAATTAAAACAAACAAAACCTTGCTAGTATAAAAAGTTTATGTAAAAAGATAAAATTTATAAAAAATTTAAAAAAAATAATCGCCCAACGTGGGGCTCGAACCCACGACCCTGAGATTAAGAGTCTCATGCTCTACCGACTGAGCTAGC